>JAOBYK010299807.1:0-42699 GCA_025434845.1 Phenganax subtilis | reverse complement strand
TTTAGTTTTACAATTATGTAAAGCTCTACAGTACGAACAAAAAAATAAAACACAAATCAAAGGTGGGCTCCCTGTGGAGGTACCTGATGGAAAGGAGATCTACGCCACACTTGGTGAAGATGTCCTGTCATCGCCAAGAAGCCAAGACACGAGTTCCCTTGCTTCTTGCAGTCACGAGGAGGCTGACACTCGCTTGATGATTCATGTGAAAGATGCCAGCATGCGTGGCCATCGGCGAATTAAGATCAGAAGCAATGACACTGATGTGGTTGTGCTTGCCATCTCGGTGGTGAACTCTCTTCCAACAGATGAGTTTTGGATTGCGTATGGTATGGGGAAGAGTATGTGCAACCTTCCGGCCCACTCCATAGCAAGTTTGTTGGGTCACGAGAAGGTGACGGCATTGCCAATTTTCCATGCTGTTACTGGATGCAACACCGTGTCATTCTTCACAGACAGAGGAAGAAGACTGTTTGGGATGTGTGGGCAGTGTTTCCTGACCTGACAGCTGTGTTAACAGCCCTTAGCTCATCACTCACTGCCATCAGTGAGACTCAAATGGACGTCTTCTAAAGATTTGTGGTTTTTCTGTATGACCGCACAAGAAGAATTGCGAAGGTGAATGAAGTGCGACAAGAGCTGTTTTCTAAAAAGTCAAAAGGCCTTGACAGCATTCCTCCGACCAAGAAAGCACTTGTTCAGCATGTCAAAAGAGCTGTGTTTCAAGGAAGACACATCTGGAGAAATTCTCTGATACCACGACCAGATCTACCCAGCCCTGCAAGATTGGGGATGGAAGCGTGATGGCAGTCAGTAGTTACCATTGTGGACAACGCTCTTCCAGGCAAAGGACACTTGCTATGAACTTCTTAAGTGTGGATGCAGAGTAGCATGTGCCGGCCAGTGCAAGTGTGAAAAGGCGAATTTAGTATGCACAGGTCTATGTAAATGTGGTGGCAACTGCAATTAGAAACTTTGTGTTAAATGAGTTAGTTTTACTGTAAGGTAACGCTCTGAAAGGATTTATTTTATTTAAAATGTATCAGAATTTTATTGTTCACCAGACTAACATTATTGTAACACTTAAAATTGCTGATTTTAAGGTCCCAAAATCTCAGTGAGTGGGGTCCAAAATACTGTCTCTTGTAGATTTTGGGATAAACCTGGCTTCGCAGCTGAATTAAATTTTCATAATGAACTGGAAAAGTGGACTATGGGATGCCACTTGTAGCCCTAAGAGACGTCTAAATGGCTTTCATTATCACGAAACCAATGCACATGGCTTTAGAAGATTAAATATTTTATATTTTCGAATTTCCGCTACAGGGTACTCACACAAGACTTTTAGTCTTCTGAAAAGTGGTCACGTGACCCCCCTAATTATCTCAAATCTAGAAAACAAGTCATTCAACAATGAAAATCTGAAAACAAAGCAAATTATCCAATACGAAAGAGAATGTACAGCACTTTTTATGTCAGTCTCGTTTCCATGTTGGCCATTTTGTGACACGCGCAGTTCTTTGCTCCAATGTTAAACTTTGCTTGGTTCCGTATCCAGAAATGTTAGTCCTATGGGTGGTAGTAATCTAGGAAAGTTTCACCCTTTTACCATAAAAGCTAACTATTTTGGTCTTTAACAGCTCTGCTAAAATAGCAGATTTTTGACGTTTCTTGTGATTCTGATATATTTTATAATTTTATTCAACATTATGTAGCTACCTCATAACTACAAACGACGACAGGCATTTAGATTGGTGCGAATACTCTTAATAGTACTATTGGTGAGCTAAAACTATACCCACGCGTGTCTTATTATTCCCTATAAAGTAATCGTTACTACATGGCTATGTGTCTAAAAATAATTTAAGTCTGCAATAGCAAGTGCGGATATTACACGGAGCTCTAATGTAGTGTCACTACAATGCACAGCTACAAGTGCAAACCTGTACATTCAAATACTATTCAGCAGTATACAACGTACAAGTATACATCACGATTACGCCATTGCAATCTAGAAATAGAGCGTGGTATACTGTGCATGCTGAAGTAGAGTGTCCATGTAGTTAGACGTACAGGGTGTGGCATGGTTGGTGTCGTGATAAAGCCCCTTTTACACGACCAAATTTTCTTTGACAAATTTCATTTGTGAAATATTTTTTAGCCGTGTAAATTAGGACTTTACAACAAATTCTGTTTGACAACAACCCAGCTTTTGAACAAATGCATTTTTCAAACTAAATTTGTTGAAAATTCTGAATGTACATGGTCAAAACATATTTCACAAATGAAATTTGCAAAGAAAATTTGGTCGTGTAAAAGGGGTTTAAGTGTTGTGGTGGTGTGTAAGTATATGACAGACAGACTCACTCTCAGCTATCTTGCATGAGTAACACTCAATAGCCGGGATGTAATAGAGTGTGGCAGGTGAAGTACTCCTAAAGGGACACTCCACTGAAAATACACTATAGGTTCATAAGAAAGACATTATGCTGCTCAGTTTAGCTGCGCCAAGTTTCAGATAGTAACGTCTTAGTTCAGGAGAAATTGATCATTGAATTTGATAGAATCGTCAAAATTCACAAGCCATGTCTGCAGACGCGTATATGGTATAAGGTCAGCGACGTTCCAAAAATATGACGTCACTGAGAGCTTAGCAATGCTTAGCGCTAGACGGCAGTATTGTTTACAAAGCCGTGCACCATGAATGTACAAGATTTTAGTCGTTTATCAGAAGACGATTCCACCAGTTCAAGCCAGTCTAGTTTCTCAACTGATGATCTTCATGAAGTACTGAATGATAACTTAGAAGTTCATGAAATTCTAAGATGTTATTTTCAGCCTAGGCGCGATTGAAAGAATAACAAGTCTGAGAGCAGCGAACATGGCAGACTTTTGCCAGCGGAGCATTTGGCAGTCTAAGATAAGCTATATCGGTTTCTTTAGTCTTAGGCCACTCGTTCGTACACTTGGACACTACCGTACGCAACATTTTGCTAATTCAAGCTCGTTGAACTTACAGTAAACCAGTGAAGTAATTGGTAATCACACACTACAGTCCTCCCATAATTTGTGCTTTCTAGCGTGAAGCACTCAGGAATGTCACCTTTTCGGAACATCGCTGGCGTTATGCGTCTGCTGGATAAAAACAATAGACAGATTTAGATTGAGGATGCGGACGTCAGCAGGACGTGAGATGGCGTAATATGGCGCGAAATTTCACATTTCAGTTTGCTTCGACGTCGTCTATGCGCTCTTGAGGACACGAAAATAAATTTTTACGTCGTGCCTTGACGTAAAACTATCGATATTTTGAGCCAATGATGCTGTTACTGTTACGTCTGGCAATTGTTGGTGACAACATTTGTCATCTGTGCAAGCACTATAGTTTTTCTGTATTTTGCTGTTAGCGCCGTTTACTGGAATTAAAATATAGACAGAGTTTTTTGTGCCATTGCCGCCTGCAGCTAAGTAAGCTTTTGTTTACATATTTTACGGAGACATGCCATCAATTTTTTGTTCATTTTGCTGCCGGCAATTTAACTTTATTTATAGATTACATATAAAGATTATAAATAGTTTTTGATGTATTCATTGTAGTTGTAAGTATTATTTAAAAGGTATGTTTTTTGCTTTCATGTAGTTACATTTTGTCATGGCAAGACACGAAAATTGCAAGAAGAAAAAGTAAGGAGTGTTAAATGTGTACTCAATATACTTTTATGCAATATGTTCATGAAAAAAGAATTTGAATTGGAAAGAGAGGAGAACGAAATGGAGCAGAGTAACAAGAGAGAAGAACTGAATCTTCAAAGATGCAACATACTGAAATGTTGCAGCTTCTACAACAAAATCAACAACAAATGAAGCTGTCTGAGCAATACATAGAGCAACAATTCCAGCTAATGCAACAAAAAATGATGGCCTTCATGCAACAACAAACCCAACTGATGGCAAATATCTTCCAAAATCAAAAATAACACTATTAAAAGTATTATCCAAGGTGCTTTCACTAACTGTTTATTACATTTATTCGTTGACGTTTTCTGCTAATATCAAATTATTTGATAATTATAGTAATTGCAAGCATGTTAATCATGTTTACATGAGAACAACAAGTTAGTGTCAACCTGATTTGCTGAACTTTTGGTTAAACTTCTTAACAAATAGTCAATAAATTATGCTGTTGTATTTGATTAATGATATAAATTTCATTTCTTATAAATTAATAACACAATAAGTTTCACATGTTGTGACATATCACCAGAAATATTCATCAATTGTTGGCGGATGTAGTTCAAATGTTTGAGAGACAATGTTCTCATACAGGCATGCATGTGCATTCTGAAGCAATGCAACTACACAATAAATCTTTCCAATAGCACTCAAATTAACTGTCATCTGCCTTTTAAAGTCTGCAAAGCAGAAGTACTTCGTGATGTTACCTAACATCCAATCAACGTAGACTCTCACTGCACTCATAACTTTGTTGAACTCTCTCATTTCTGGTGTCAGCTCCCTGTTTCTATAAAGTGCTTGCAAATGAACCCCCAGTGGATAAGCTGGGTCACCATAGAGACAAAGACGTTGGTTGTTGTGGAAGTCAACCTGCTGTAAAGAAGCTAAGAGCCCAGATTCATGCAGCATGGTACTATCATGTTTTTATCTTCGTAAAGCCCAGCAAGATTTGCAATAAGGCCATTAGGCAGCACAACACTGTAAAATTTGGTAGAATCGTTCTCCTTTTGTGACCATTGTACATCACTAACTGGTTATATTTTGGACGAGCAATTGCGCAAACAGTGCCATCGATGAAACCAAAACAGTTTTTTCCAAATGATTACCCCTGTGATACACTTCATCAGCACAATTTTGGAGCACTTCTAGTGTAAAAAAAGTTGATTCCAACCCTCTAGACGGTGGCGGTGTGCATCATATACCACATCTAGAACTTCATTGAAGATCAGATATATCTCGTTGGGTTTCTACCAACACGGATCGCTATGTCAGGGTATCTACATGGGTAAGCTAGTCGTTTCAGGAAAATACACTGGCCTTCAATTCCAGAACAAGTAGTTCCTTGCTGACATGTAATTTTATCAGGAATTGCGAGCAAATGCTGTAATGAAGCCAGGTTTGACTTAATAAATCTGAGCTCCACCTTGCTTTCTTCATTACTCCAAGACTCAAGATCAAACAATTCAAATTTCCATAATGGGAATAAGGCTTGTGAAAAGTTATGCTCATATAGCGGAATAAACTCGGCATCACTAATATACTGCTGGTGTCTTGCAAGAATTAAAGTATCAGGAACAGATTGCAAACCACCAAGAGCCACTGCAAATTATGCACACTGTATTGTGAAAATATCATGACAGAATCTCGAATTTTAGTGACAAATTTTATTTCAAAAGCAATTTCACAAACTTTGCGCAATTACAAAACAACAGATTTAAAAGAAAATATTAAAAGTGAAAAATTAATTTCAGTAAATCTAGACGTATTTAACGCAAGAAAGATTGAAACTATACCAGTCTATAAGTACAAACGAGCAAATACGTAAATATTTTCTTCCGTGACTACTGTCTATTTCACGTGAACTTTCTTATTTCACTGTCAGATTTACCGATAAAAACAACGTATTTACGACAATTTTCATTCGCAAAACCATGGCAAAACTTTGAATTCTAGAGCTTTTTCCACGTCCTCCAGGCGTCTTGATCGTTTAATCTAAATCTGTTTTTATACTCGACCTTTGCGCAACCTTGCACGTCGTGTTGACATCTGCATCCTTAATCTAAATCTGTCTAATATGGCGGGTGAATTTAGATGATTTTACCGAATTCGATGGACGATGTCTCCTAAACTAAAATAAATTGGCCTTTGTAACGTCGCGTCTAGACTAAGCAACTTAAGATCTCTCATATACCCCTATATTGTATTTTTAGTGGAGTGTCTCCCTAACATCTTAGAAACTTTGCAGTCTCCTTGAGGTCTCTAGTTCAGATTATTCTTCTCGGGCCGCCGTCGTTGCCACAGTCTTTATACATGCATGCAGACGCATTATGCATTATATTCGTGGTTCATTATGACACGTAAACAAACTTGTCTTGTCCAACAAACATGTCTCGTCTAGACGAGATCAACACTAGGGAGGTTTAGCAAAGACAACGCGACATGAACGAAGATGTGAAAGTGGTGTAAAAATGGAGTGGCACATCTATACATGGGCATATCACACCCCTGACCTCGCCACCTTCACGTCCTTGTTCACGTTGCATCGTCTCTGCTAAATCTCATTGCTATCTGCCAAAGGAAACCTGATGCGGGCAGGGGTGTACATAACTACCCTTTTCACCATCCCAGGGAAGAACGAAATGTCAGCTCGATGGGGAAAAGAACAGCCTTAAAGATTTATATTTGTCTGGTTTCTCATATCGCCAATGTTAGAAGTAGGCCTCTTGACTGAATAATTTTTGATATTGTTCATAATAAGCATATCAAATGAGATAATATTAATTAGTACATGCAGTTATGTCAGTACATGAATTTTTGAAGTTAACATCAACTTTGTTTTAAAACCAGACTATTACTGACTACTGATCATTCACAAATTATTTTCACAGGAGTTGCAATCGCTTCAGGATCGGGAAGTATATAACATTTTGGAAGTTTGGAGAAGAAAACAAGGAAATCTATCTCTCACCTGGAGGCGGGTGCAGTGCTATAGGGACTAGGGGTGGAGTCTCAAGTAACAGCATTCCTACCGAAATTGCAAAATACATGCGCATACAAAGTTCAAGTTTATTTTAGCGTAGTTTAGCTTTGTAAGTATGTTTAGATAGCTTTTCTATCGGTAAATAGTTGCATTCCTATTGGTTTTGGGTGAATAAATAGTTTTGTAGCTTAGAAGTCTTTATGAAGTAGCACATGTTTATTTGAATAAGGTTTTTTTTTTTATCAAAGGGCGACGTGTTTGAATAAAATAAAATTCAATCAATTGATTCAGTCAATCAATCATCGAACATGGTCTAAATGAATGCAGTTACACAAGATTTTTTAAGTGCCTATGACATGAAATTTTACGATGTAAAATTTTTTCATTTTCTGGTACTTTTTGATGGGCTGATTATCGTGGAAATATTTATTTTTTAGTTTGCTATGCGAGAACGTGCTTCTATCACTGTGCAAACATTGAAACTTTTAATAAATAATTTCCTGGAGACTGGAACCGAGAGTGACGTCACACGTTAGAATCAACAGTCTTGAAAAATGCAAAGTGCTCCGAGCAAAATGGCTTTTGTAATTTTTACAACTTTGCTGTAGTTTTGACATGTCTGACGAGGAGTATAGCTCCTCGTCTGACAGCGATGGAAGCTACAACAGCCATGATCGTTCCAGTTCCAGTGGAAGCGACGAACGTGTCCTTGCTGGAGAATTTGACCGTATCAAAACGAGCCTTTGGCTGATGATAGTAGTGAAAGTGATGATGACGACGAGCGAGATGAAGATGGGCTCGCTGCAAGTGTATTAAGGTCGCGTTACGAGAACGAAATTACGGTAGAGATGCTGTAGGTGCTTTAAACGTAGCGTCAAATACGATCGCTGTTTGTAGCAGTGCAGTCAATGTTATTGCCCATTTGTAAGTGTACATGCGGTAATTCTGATCATTTGCATCTCGTTCAAGCAAGAGAATACAGATGTTGTAAGGAGGTAGCAGAAGCTGTTGGAAAGTTTACTTTTATCGGTTTAGATGCTGGATGTATCGTTGAACATATGGATTATAGCCTTCTAACGCATCATGCTGTCTTGACCGAAGTAGCTCCACTGTTAAGAGACAAAAATAAAAAACGTTACAAGAAGCAAACTGGGGCCACGGAAAATCAGTAAGAACACGAAGAATTCTTCAATGTGTCAGATCAATTCAAATAGCTATCCATGCCTTTTGTGCTTTGAGGGCTAAAGATTCTAATTAGTGATGCATTTTTCTCATGTATCATAGGTATTTGCGTCCAGTGGCTTATCATTGGCTAGCAAAATGGCTTTGGGGGTACATGGGTTTTGAAAACACTAGGCCACTTCCTGCTTGTTTGTACAATGAAATCAGAAAACGTTACACCAGTGCACACCTGCAAGGATACGTGTCAGGCCAGGAGAGAGGAACTGGTGGACAACAACATATGTTTTGGGTCATATCCGTGCACAGCCTGCCAAGCATAATGGATTCAGGGTTCCGTACTGTAGTCTGGTCTCCAAATTAGGAGTAAGTCAATCTGTAACTAAAATCCAAGCCACAGTGCATCCCACATTGTCCAACATATGCTGTAAAGTCCAACAACAATTTTACTTTAACTTTTAATCAAGACTTGCTTCTAAAATGTGCATTCAGGCACAGGACACAGAGTTCTTGGACAACCTTTCATAGGAAGTTTACAGTTTTTGCAATGCCTTTTTTAGTTGTTTTTTCCCCTCTTAAATCTTTTTTCATATGCATTTTCATGGTAGCTTGTTCTTCACCTTAAGAAATAGCTGACAATCAACAATTGAATATAAAGGTTTGAAAGACGAATGCAACACTAGCAATACAAGGGTAAATAAAGTAGGAAATTACCAAATACACTCAACAAATAGCAAGTTCCATGAGATATTATCTCAGACTTCTAAGAATAGTCATTCCAATACTTTGCTATGCAGCACATGCTCTAGTAGACTTCGCAGGATAAATACTGTCTGTTAATTGTGCCACCTGGTGGGAAAAGTTTAGCTTCTGTTTGCTTTCTCTTTCTTTGTTGTTTTGATGGCTTCATCTTTTAATTTTCTATCTGGAAACTGTGAGTTTGGTGGTTGTGGGACCTTTGCAGCATACTTTTTGCCAACAGTATTAAACTCCTTATCAGATTTTGAGAAAAGAATTTCTTTTATGTTCTTAACATAGTCTTGAACAATAAAATTAAAAGAATAATTAGGAACAATTGTAGTGCACTATACTGTCAAAAGGCGACTTTGCCCCTAGCTTTAATGATTATTCGTTGAAATCACCATATGTTGGTGGAACAGAAACTTTCCTTACAACCTCATCACCAAGTTTAAATGTTGGATAACTAACACGCATGTAAGTTTTCCCATCTTTTGTTTGTTTTGATTTTCTGTGGACATTCGTTAAAGCGCAAAGTGGCAAGTATGTGTCTAAACTATAGGAAATAAAGATGTACAGTCCACCTTGTATTTATTTATCTTTTAAAGGTATATTGTACTGCAATAGAATTGAAACACATGGGCTTCTTGTGCTGAACAAGTTCTGTTTGCCTCTGTTACACTGGCACATGTATCTAGGATGCACGAATTCCATTATAATTACCTACAATATGTCTCACGCCATAAAAAGCAGCGCATTTTTGGGTGCCAGTGATTGAGCGTGGAGTGGAAATCTTCAAGGGTGCTTGTCTGAGCATCTGGTGGAAGTTTACTAATGTCCTTCAAGACACCTTCTTTCATTAGAATCCCGTTTACTTTCTTGAATGCTTTAGTACCTTAAAAGAGTGCATAAGTTGATATAACTATTCAAATTGTTGCCTTTTCCAAGTCTTTTTTTGCATATTTATATATCTGCCCACAAATCTTCCCGATGAGGGGTAAAATTAGTTCACCAAAGCATAGTGAGATTAACCTATCATTAGACAGATTTTAAAACAAGATGAACAAGGCAACTCCGTGCACTCACTGGCAATTCACCTCATTTTATTCATTCTCTTTGCTGAATGCCAGGTGGTTTTACTTACTAAGGGGAAAGTCTCCACTTAATGGGATTTATTACATTGACCACCATGCACACATACAAACAACTTTATACCAACTTTTAACCACTTTCTCTCTTCTGATTCTCCAGGGGCACATCTTGGAAAGAGTGGGTCTGGGTAGTTGTCATGTTTATTGGCTATGTGTCTCATCAATGATTTTCACTTGGCTAATATCATCCTTGGAAAGTTTCCTAACGTTGTGGTGGAGCACCAATAAATGTGGTTCCTTACTCCCTTTGTCCACTCGTTGATCCTTTCACATACTTTTTCCTTGCTTGCTTTGAGCATCTTTTTCACAATGCCTTTGACAACGTGCTTCTGGTCAAATAAATGTTTGATTGCAGGATGTGAACTACATATATATTTGCAAATTCCTAGGTGGAGATCCGACCTAAGCACAGGAATTGTCAAACCAGCAGTCGTTGCTGAGAAGTCAAAGCGCCTCTTACAATCATCCAGCTCTATGGCATTGCTGTTGCCTGATTGGTTTGCCTAATAATAGGTAGAATCACAAGTTGCAATGCTTAAAGCAGTTCTCACCATTTTATACTGAATCAAAGATATATCTATAATTACAGCAGGGCTTTCATTTATAACTAGATTTGTTTCAAGTAAATTTGTTCCCTCTAGATGCTATGGTTTTTGACAAGTGATGTCACTAACAAGCTCAAGTTTGTAAAGCTAAAAAAACAAGTAGAGCGGCCAAGCATGTGAAGTAGTCTCCCAGTACTTACTTGCAACAAATCACAATGCACTATCTTCATTATGGTAGAGCAAAACATGGTATAAACACCATATTTTGCTGAGTTGCCCATGGAGTCGAAACGCCAATCCCAACCCCATACAGCATTTTGAACATTTAGCAGAGGCTGGATTAAGGATGCCTGGTATGATTCCCAATAAATCAGGATGGAAGGGATGATTAATTCACTTTGGTGGCGATAGTAGGTTCTTTGGCTATATACTGTTGGGCCAAAGTGTCGAAATACCTAAAAGACCTCACTGATGGGATGCCCTAGCGATTATTGAGGAGGAGCTTGATAAGATATTCCCTGCTACACGTCAAAGTAGACTAGGTTGGCTTTGCCATTTGAATGGTGCAACTCCATGACAAGAAGGGCATTGCTGTTCTACAGTTACTATTTCGCCAGTTGGATACATTTCGACTTTGGGTTTTTCAGCTTTGCATTTAAAACAAAACATGGAAAATAGAGCAAGAAGTGAACTATAAAATACTATAAATTTTGGCTTATCTTGGGGCTTGGTTTCAGCGGCCACTCTGAAAATATACAAGAAAGTGATAATTTAGTTGCATGTTAATAACTAACCCCAGTTTATATTGACCAATAAAAACTACAGTACCTCACTTTAATTTTCATTCAACATAAAGTTTATTAAACAGTATGGATCATAGTGAAACCAACAAGTTTTCAACCATTTATCAACACCTTTTGATACATCATTAATTGTTTTAAGTTCATACAAATTTTAATATAATGTATAATTAGATAGATATAAGGGGGCTCATGGCCACATTTCTTTCTCAGCCCACCCATGCGCTTATTAGAGGTGTTCACAACCACCTGTTGATTCACAGACCATAAAATATCGAGATTAAGTTAGCAATCACCTGTTGATTCACAGACCACAGGCTGTTACTTAGCGCGACCGAAGGGGGCTCGAGCAAAGCAAGACGCTGCCGCACGATCAGACCCCAAACTTAATCTTGAACTTGGGCTGGACTTGGGATGGACTATATCTTGTTCGTTTAAAAAATGATTTACTGTGTTTGTTCTTAAAAAAAAGCATATGACTAGTCTTCAACTCACCGAGCTTAAAGATTTTAAGTTAGAGAATGTAATCTTTGAGGATCGTGTTGAGAAGAAATCTAAGGATAATTCCATATCATACATGCGTGTCCCAATACTTTATAAGTATTTGGACGACACTGAGGGACCACTATTATTAAAGACGGATAGATGTTTTTCGTTTGGACTTCAAAAGAATAAATTTGATGTATCAAAAAATGATTACAAACTTAATGCCGTTCTAGAGAATAAGACGAATGATAAACTAACACCAACGAGTTATCAAACTAACTTAACAGGGACATTAAAACGGGTTTCTAATAGTGCGATGAAGTACCTCTTAAAAAATAAGAAGCATATTAAGCGACCAGAACTCGATGAAAGAGACCTGAATGATTTTGAGAAATTCTTATATAAGAAGGAGGATGACCCTAATGCCTCTTATATGTTACACTTAAAAACATTTTACAACGAGAAAACAAACACCATAATGAAAAGTTTTACGACGCCACAACAGAAGACGAAATAAATATGTTAGACCATCTAGATCAACGATGTAATGTTGTTTGCAAATTCCAAGTAAAAAATATTAATATTGGGTCTAAGGTTATTTCTCTTCAACTTTACTAATATGAAGCTATGATTGATTTTATAGATAACAAGAGAAAGACTTTCTTGGTAGGAGGAGAGGATTCGTCCGAAGAGTCCGATTAATTATCAAAAATTATGTAACCTATAATCAATTTACATAATTAACTTAAACCACATATTGTTTATAAGGCCATCTCAAGTTTACGATCAATTTACACCATTTCTTCATCTTGAGTTGTTGTATGATGTTTTGTTTTTCTGCTTTATTGACATGACCCAAATAATTCTCAAAAATGAGGTCCATGTCTTTTTTATTAGGATTATAAAACGTAATTAAACAAGAGATATTAACAGGAAAACGCTTAGCAATACTATTCAACTGTTGTGTAATAATCACACAACTTAATCCATAATATCTAGCACTAAAGGCTAAATTTACTAATTCACTTGTTCACTTCTTTACAAATTGGCTATTCGCACAATCGTCCAAGATAATCAGGCTTCTCGAACCTTTGGAGCTTTCTACCGCTATCTTTAAATATTGTTCTACGCTATCTTGATCGCATTTGATGACGTAGAAATTTTCATCTTGTTCGTATTTCCATCTCGTGTAAGTCGTGTTCCAAGAATAGGTAGGACATATTAAGAAATTATTCTCAAACACTTGCTTATATTCCTCCTCAATCATATCCAACAAAAACCTTGTTTTTTCACAACATGTCATACCCACGATAATCATGTTAAAACATTGATCACTTGTTTTTACACTTTTTTTGTACGGTTTTGATTTTTTACTAAGATCTTCTAAGACGGGTTTGTCGTGTTTGTCTCGCTTGGTGGTGATTCTTGACATTTTGTTTTATTAAAGTTTTGTTTAAACTCATTAATTATTTTTTTAAATGCAACATGTTTTCCCACGATGATCACACCACTACCTAATCCCATCAAAGGCAACCAAGGTGTAATGAGATCTACGATGTAGACTAAGTCTTTTTCCAAAAGTTCATTTTCGAAGAGTTCTTGACTAAGTTTCTCTCCAGATTCCACCAACTCATATTTCTCCAAGAGTTCACTTAATTTTTCAAGCACGACTTTTACAATAAGTTTATTAGCGGCTTCTAAGCGTGCATTCTCATATTTTTCTTTTATGTTTTTTAAGATTTTTAGACTGGCTTTCTTAAGCTTACTGATGCTCGTTTTAATCTCACCTTTTTCTGAAAGCTCGATGACTTGTCTTAAGAGTTCTTCTTTTTCATTATGTTCATCGTTTTGAAACACGTGTTCAGGATCATGCTCCATTTATTTAATAATGTACGGTGTCGATTTTATTATCTTTGAAATTCAATAATCCATCACTGATTACAAATATTTCGCAAACCACTTTGACGGCTGTGGCTCGTTTTGTAATCTCTAATAGAATTCCATTTTGCGTATCGACTAATTTTTTACCCATACCTACAAGGTGTTTATCACGGATCGTCCGTAAGTCTATGACCAATGCAAACTTGTCTTTGTAGAAGTTCTTGACATTGACCTCACTCTCACCTTTACACGATTCTATATGTTCGAAGAATTGCATACCTTCTCGATAAAGATCCTCTTTTTTAATACCTTCAAAGTAAGCACTGTTGGGTACACCTTCGATCGTCACTTTAACTAAATCTATATTAGGATATACAAATTCTTCAAAATGTGTAACCATCTTGTTTCTAAACAACATCACCACCGTGGCTAGACTTTTTCGAGGAAGATTAATCGTCACATTCACGATCGTAGTAGATTTGTCCCATTCTTCAACTTTTAAACACGTCACACGTTCGTAGGACAAGCGTTTCCCAACTTTGTATTCGGGAATCACTCTCGAAGCTAAATCCTGATTATCGATGGTCTCCTATTTCAATTCGATGTTTTCTAGACTATAACCTTCTACACTTTCTCCCGATTGAGCTTTCATGATCTAGCTTGCATCGGGGAGACTAATTCTAAATTGAAAGTTTTGTCCCATGAAATAAGGTGCGATCACGCAGTGATCCTCCACGATTTTCTCGATCTTAATCTTTTGCTTTGTCTTGAATGTGTCCAACATAAGTTTATCGGCTACTTTTTGAGCAGTGCCACTCGTAGCACCATCATCCGACTTGCTTACGAGTTTTCTAAGATTCTCTTCACCGTCTCCAAATTCCAACATGTCTTTTCTTACAGTTTTAGGCAACCTTAAGTCTTTGTAAATTTCCCATTTGCTATGTCTATTATTATCATACACCGTTTCGCCTCCGATGGTCATGACACGTTTTTCAACGAGCACTTTTCCTAAATTATTCAAGAACCTCGATTTAGTGTTTGCATTTTTAAAATCAAACTTTAGACAAATGCTGCCTGGCGTGAGACAATCACTTTTTCTTTGTTTAGGAAGATCCACATAAAGTTCTTCACCAGGATTAGCTTTATTAGGATTAAAAGTCACAACATGTTTGTTACGAGTTCCTTAAATTCCACTCATTCTTAATTTACGAAATTCAGGTTCAAATTGTTGTTCAGTACGCATTTATTTATAGTGTAAAAAAAAATTAAAATAATTTTATTGCTTTATGTCAATAGCAAAATTGTAGGAGTACTTTACTTGCTACCAAGGTTTTTTTCTTATTACTTCATAAACGAGTAATAGAAATGGAAAACATAATGAGATAAACCCGAGGCTTTGCTTCCAACACGTGAAATTTATCTCTGCTATTTTAGACTCCACTTGTTCAAGATTTGCATTGGGATGTGTTATTAAGATATATTTTTCTCTTAAAAACATTTTAAACATGTAGAGGAGTGTTAGGTAAATCAAAACTTTTTTATCATGATCTCGATGTTTTAAGCTACCTCAAGAGAAAAAAAGTCATTTTTTTCTAAAGAATACACGAGTGAAAACTTAATACTAGCCAATACTGAAACAATGATACGAGGAACTTTTTCATTGAGTATTACGAATAATACAATAAGAAAAACAAGTATTTCATTTGGAATAAGTGTTATATAGTCTAATACTACTTGTTGAGGTTTATCCCACCCGGACTTTGCAATATTATATCCTTGTTCTCCAGCGTCTATGATCTCTTCTGCTGTTATATGCGCGACTTTGTTAAATGGCCAATAGTTCCAGTTTGTTTTTTCGGTGACGAGGTAAGTCGTTGCTCTTATCGTGATACCTAATGGCCAGGAGGCTTGTCCGAGCGTGATTGCGAAGATGAAGGAGAGGATAGCTGAAAGTCGAGCGCCGTGTTTTCGAGAAACTCGGTGAGTTCTTCTTTTTTTAGTATGTCTCGATATCCAGGATAAATATACTCTGAGATTTTTTCTCCCACGATTCTAAAAAAAGATTTTTCATTTTCTATGTCGATGAGTTTTGAGAGTTTTTTTATGTCAAATATGATGAGTGGATTTTTTTAAGAGTAGTTCTAGTTGCGTGCTTGTTAATTTTTGTTTTATGATGTTTTCCTTTATGATGAGGAGGGTTAAGCCTGCACACTCGTAAATGTCTTGTGTTGGATTTAGACCAATGTTTTCCTCTAGGTGGAGGATTGTTTCTTTAATTTTTCTTCTTAGGCTTTTAACTCTAAGCTCGACGGAGTTTGAGTCATGATGATAAAAATGGTTTATTTTTTTAGCGATGTTTGTTTCCCCTAAGAGCCAAAGCTTATTGAAAAGATCTTCTATGATGTTTTTTAAGGTGATAGCAAGACTTTGCTGATCAGAAAGAACAAACGGCTTAAAATGTTCTTCTTGACTTGTGTCGCTCGTTTGTTTAGGATTCATTTATTTAAGACCATAAAAGCGAGACCAGTTGAGCCAATTAATACTCCAATCAAAACCAATCCAACAAAAACCATCATGCTGTTGTGCTCCATTTTATGTTCAGGCTCTACAAATGGCATTTCTTTTGTCCCCTTACTTGATACGTTTGACTTAAATATAAACCATAATCCTATCCAAGTCCATATTTTTCTTAAGAGGTTCCAGATATTTTTTAAGATTATCGTGACTATATTAGAGGAGGAGGATGAAAAAAAGCTCCCAATATCACCTAATAATCTTGTTTTCTGCCATGTTGAGTTAAGGAGGTGATAAGAGGAATGTTTTACAATGATGAATATCATGTAAAGGTTTGGTATAGAAAACTCAAGTATAAAAGTCGTAGAATATAGGAGGTTCCAAACAACACGCTCCGTTCAAGCAAACCTTGCTTTATCAAACTACTCGGGGTCTTTTAATCCTTTATCAAGACCCTTAAAAAACTTTATCAAGTTTATCATTTTTTCACGTAAAAACAAAAACAGTCTTCAAATTGGATCTAGCACCCAATCCAAGGCTTCAAACGTGGATCGAAGTAACTCATAAGCTCTATCTAGTAATTCTTCACACGACAAACGATTAAAAGTTGTAAGCTCTTTATTAATTAAATCTCCATTACGCTTATCAAAGCTATTATAAAAATTAAACAAAGGCTGTGACAAGTCGTTTATAGGTCCTACGATCCACTCTCCAACTCGAAAGATAATCCACATTAACCAAGATTCGTGAGTGACCTACTTCGAGTCTGGTGGAGGTGGTGGTTCTTGTTCTTTTTCTCCAAGCTCAATCCAAGGTGTTTTTTTAGGTGGCTCTTCCTCTTTTGATGGTTCTCCACCAAACAATGAATATAGAAGAACCTTTAATTTATTTAAGCCATAACTCACTAACGTAAAGGTAATTATAGCTAGCCTTTTTCCAAGAGCTGTTATTTCATAAATTTCGTCACTAATACTAAACGTCATTTATTTTAAGACAACTTCTTAGGATTGTAATGAATTAATATTATTCACATGAATAGTATAAAAATTCCTAATAGTTTAAGATTACACACAAAATTCTTGCTCATTTATTTATAATAAGTAAACTCATGAAGAGGCAAACTAATACTAAACTGATAAAAATATTATAATCCACGAGCTCGTTCATTTATTTAAAAAGTTTGTTATACTTGTTTCTTATTTTTTCTCTGTTCTAATATAGAATTATAATAACCGTTGATACGATAAGCTTTAACAAATGTTTGTTAACAAAGCTTATGCTTGTCTCCATGACGCCTAAAGTCTTTCTTAAGGGTTCTAATAACCCCGAAATGCTTCGAGTAGAGTCCTTAGTCTGAGCTAATATTTTCCTTGTGTTATGTAGCAAGTCTTGATCGTCTTTTACGACATGTTTACTTTTCTCGTAATGGTAATGATCATGGAAATTATTCCAGCAAGTGCTCCAGTCAAGCCTACACCGATCTTAAACTTGTTGGTCATGATCCATCGTTTAAACCTTTGCAAACGTGTTAGTTCGTCTTGTTTGATATACTTCTCCAAGGCATCTCTAACTTTTATCAACTTTAGCTTGGCATTATTTTGAAATCTTAATTTTTCTTTAGAAAATTCTATTACTTTTTGTATGGTCTCGATAAATTTTCGACGTTTAGGATCCAGCTCCTTTAAGAGTTTTCTTCGCCAATAATTTTTGTCTTTATCGAGTTGATCCAGCTTTTCTTTGATGGTGTCTCCCTCGGGTTCTAGAATTTGATTAATTTCTCAATTTTCGTCTGAAGAGAAAACGCGTTCGTAGTCTGGATCAAGGAATAATTCTTCTATTATTTGTTGATTTTGTCTTCCAGTCTCTTGTGAAAAATTTTCTTTAATACTATCTATTAGTTCGTCCTCTTGAGCAGCTTCGTCTAACATTTCATCAAAAAAAGGCTTATTCAAAGGTTCTAAGGCAATTGGTTCTTGAATCTCACCATTGGCAGTATTTTTATATTCTCTTCAAGACTCTTCAGCCGACGTGTTAAATTCTTGAATGAATGGTTCAAAGGCAGGATCGCGATCGTAAGTAAAGTATCCCGTAGATGATTTTTCTATAATAGGTTTATTTCTAAAACTAGCTCCTATTAACTTATTATCATCCACTAAGAGCTTAAACTTATCTAAAAGTTCCTCAGACTTTTCACCATCATTTTCGTCTACATCGATTCCCATGTAATTTTTAAGAATATTTTTTTATAGAGTAATTCTTTTTCTTCCTTATCAGGTCCTAATAAGTAGTGTTTGTTAAACTCTATCGGAGAATCAATTCTTGTTTCCTCCCAAGAATAAGACGTACTCGGTTCTAGTTTAGGATTAAGAACAGGATTATCCACCTCATAATAATTATCATCGAAAAAAGTGTCTTCAATTTGCTCGTGTTGTTCTTGTTCGTTTTCGAGCACGTTTTCATCGTATTCCAAAGGATCTTTAAACTCACTTTCAGGCTTATAATCATACATTTCAAAGCCGTCCACTTTATTTAAGGTTTTACTTGAGAAAGTTCTTGCTCGTATAATCTTCCAAGAATAATATTATCACTTTCTTTAAGTTCATACATGATAGGATCTCCAAAATAAATCTCACTAATTTCATAATTTCATCTCCAAAACTTTTTACATATCCTTTCTTAAAGGCTTTTTCTGCTTGTTTTCCATAATATAAGACTCGTACGCGATCACCTACTTTATATCTTGGTTTTATGTTGCTTTCATTTAGTATGTCAGCTCCAAAAAGTGTTAACCAAACTTGATCAGCGTTTTCTTGATTTACTTGGCTTGATTTCATTTTGATTGTTCTATGATAAAAGTTGTTATAATTTTCTACGAGATCATCTAGCACGTCTAACCAAGCTCGAGTGTTATTTTTATAAAAGCATTTCCACATGTGGGATCTTAAAGTTCTATTAAATTGTTCCACGATGGCTGCTTTTTTTCCTCTTCTTTCATAATCACGTTTAGAAGAAAAAGACTTGTTGGGATGACTGGCTTTTATCATGCTTGGAGGAAAATTCTTTTCCCTTCCACGCTTTGGTGCTTGTTCCGTAGAAAACCATTTGATGTGCTTGTCTTGTAAAAAATTGTAAAGAAGCTTGTTATGAAATTCGTTTGCATCTTTAAATTGTATGACTTTAGGATAACGCTCGAATCGAGCGTGGAATTCTACCAAGATGAGATTTAAGCCTTCTAACATGACTTTTCCTTCCTTCTTTTTCACAAGAATAGCAAATCTACATCTGGATAGCACTTCTATCGCGGTGATGATCCAACAAAAACCTCGATTCTGTTTTTCACCCACAAGACTTGTTATGTCTTCGAGATCGACTTGTAATTGTTGAGCTAGATTTTCGACATATGTCTTGGCGTACTTGAACTTTTTTATAGCATGTTTATGTGTTGTAAAAGTGTCTTGGGTCTTTAACCATTCTTTAATATATTTTAAAGAAATTTTAGGACCTTCTTGCTCACCTAGTTTTTTATGTAATGCCTCAGCTGACCTAAAACCTCGTTTTGGATCGTAATAAAGATCACGAAGAATCATTTCTTTAGCGTTGTCTTCATCATTCATTTTATTTAAATAAATGAGCTCGAAACTAAATTTATTTATGAACGATGATCATAAAGAAGTGTTTCTCGATAGAAATCTAAAACTTGAAGACAGAGTTTTTGTAAAAATTGTTTCTGTTTTTTGGGACTTTCAAAACGTGATTAAGAATTTTAATGATGAAATATTACTTGGTTCTAATGAAACAAGTTTTTCTCCTGGTTTTTTATAATTTTTCTATGTTGAAAACAGCCTTAAAAGAACATAAACTCGAACTAGAAGCCATCAAAGTAAATAACAAGTGTAAGATAACCAATAAAAACACCTCAGACGACAATTTAAAGCAATTTGAAACCTTGCTAGGATTTGATAAAAATAAAATAATTAAATCTAATGAACAATTAGAGTCTGATAAAGAAGACGATATTCATTTAGGACTTCGATATATCACGATAGATTGTGACATTGTAGATAAAATAAAAAATTTCCTCAACGGAGAACTTAGTTCTTCGATCGTTGTACTTCCTATCACCACGAATCAAGTCTTAAACGGTTCTGTCACGTGATATAACAACATAGAAAGTTCTGTAAGAAGCATTCCAGTCACTTATAACAAGTTAGTCTTTCGCATTAGTAGTAATGTAAACGCAAAGCTGAGCAAAGCGAACAACAGGACTAGAATAAGAAGTGTCTTGTTAGAACTCTACCTTAAGTGAAGCAAGCTTCACTGACTTAAGTCGCGTACGCTTGTTTTCGTCTTTAAAATAAATAGAAAAATATTATCATTATTATTATGATAAGAAATATGGTAAAGACCATGTTGAAGAACTCATAAACTCCTTCTCGAAAGAAAAGACTAAACAAGCTTTTTTAAAGAAATACCCAAGAGCAAATCTTAAATTTTTTGAGTTTGATTATCAATTAAGAGAAGCCATAGAAGAAAATCCTGTTTACCCAGAATGAAAAACCGCACGATTAAAGATGTTTCCCGCAACATACTACAACACGCATCATGGTTATCATTGTGCTTTAGGAACCTACGCCTTTAAGCATAATAAGAACTGGCAAGCAGCCTTAGGCGCAAACGTTCAAGAAACAAGTAAAACAAGCACCCTTTGGTCACAAAAAATATGGAATCATTTTGGAACTATAAGCAAACTAAAACTCGAAAATAATAATGATAAGTGTCGAGCATCTTAAAATTTATGTTAACGAGCACGATTATTTTACTTATAAATTGGAAGCCTTAGACACAAAGTTCAATCAAGATTTGCTGGAAAAATTTGGTGACACTCGCAAACTAGACTTTAACAAGTCTGTAAGCGCAAAGGAGGAAAATATTTCTTATTTTACGAGTTTAATCGCGGCATATGTCATAAGTTATTTAGGTGCAATGTCCTTAGAACATATTACAAACAATTTGAATCCTAAGCTTATAAGTAGTATAGCAAAGTATTACTTCTATTACCATATGAAACGATTTCTAACACATCCTCAAGAAATCAAACGATATGTGAATGATAAGACCTTAACACTTTTACATAAGAATATTCCTACAAAGAAAATAATAAAACATCAAGCACCTGATAAACATGTGAACTTAGCCTAGGTTATTGCTACACAAGTTTTTGGACATTATAAATTATCACCTAAGCTAAATCCTCATAAAAGATATGACATAAGTCAGTTAGAATACGATTGGACTTACAAGACCGTGAATAAAAGTAATGATGATTGGAAAAAGTTTATCAAAAGCTCTTCTGATGGTCTTACAAAAATAGGACAAAAACTGCTACAACAATCCACGGGGTCTTATGTTTATAGCATCTTGGGTGCTCAAGCGAATACGAGATGGTCAATCGTGGCTTAAGGTGCAAAATCCTCCCAAACGCAAGACGTATTTCATAAACTCGTTCAAGACACAATCGTACTAGACGATATCACCTTAACAATCTCTAACATGGGAACGGCTATCAAGAACTCAAATGTCGTGCGTGACATGGTGATAGGTCCTGGCATTATCTTGATCCCGTCCAACATGATTATCATAAAAGAGCTTATTCCAGGTTTTAATAACATTCTCACCATTGCTAATACAAACATGAAATTTGGAAAGAACAAAGATCTAAACAAATTAAAAATAAAAAGTTTAGCACATGTTCCAGAAGAAAAAGAAAAAAAATTTTAAAAAATACGAGTAAAACAAAAACCGAGCACGAAGCAAATGCAAAGCATTCTATAAACTTTACAAAGCACAAGACAACTCACCAAATTATCTTTATGGACTTTTGGGAATAATTGTAGGATTCTTCCTTCTTTAAATAAGTGGGTAACACTTGTTGTCATAAAGAAACCATAGAAAATTGGGTGGAGAGTGCTGAAAAGCCTGGAGAAATGGTAAAAGAAATCATTCATAAAAATCTTGGAATTGTTTTACTAGATTTGGAAGACATGGTACACAATTTAAATTAGAAGGAAACCTCAACTTTGACTAAAAAACAAGAAGTGATGTTAAAAGCTTAAATAAATGAGCTTGTTCTATGGTTTTACTAAGAAAAGCGAATAAAGTAAGTTTGAGAGTATTGAGGAAAAACTAAAAGATACAAATAATAAAATAAACGCCTTCGAGTCACAAATTAACACTAATAAAGCACGAAGTAAAACAAACGAAAATAATGCCACAGGTATTACCTCTGCGATAATCAACATCTCCTCAGACCTAAATAGTGTTAAACAAGATATTTTAAGAAATGAGTCCCATATCACAACCAATCGTAAGTTAACTGTCGTTAACAAAACCAACATCTCAACAAAAAAAAAATTGAGCGAAACGAACAAAGCCGACATCTCGAGCAACACGACAAGCATAAACGCGTTAAAACACAAGTTGAAGAGCGACATTGCTGGTCTAGGTCCATGTTTTATGTTTACGTTTAAGTCTGCTAGCATGAAGAAAGATATCTGGAGAGATCCTTCTAGTAATCGAGATGGTTATCCACCAACGTTTATACTTCCTCTTATACTTAATCAAGGTTCTAAGATTAAACTTCTTTATCACGTGTTTGATGACAACACGGTCTTAACGAATACAAACTTAGAATATGAAGTGAATATGATAAAAAGATTATACTAGTACTTCTATTGTTGGATATCGAGGAGACTTTTTAAACATGAGAAAAGTCGCCAGCTGTTACGTGGTGGAGATTGACGAGGAATTTTCTCCTTCTGATTATATTACTAATCTCGATGACATCCTTCTGATCTTTATAAGTTGCCGACAAACCAATCTAAATTCCATTAGAAACAAATCAGAACTTTATATTGTCGTCGAATCATAAAAATCTAAAAATTTTTCTTCTTTTAAAATAAATGAGTGACCAAGTTCGAGAAAATGTTGTAAACGATGTACAAGAACAAGTACAAGAACAAGTACAAGACCAAGAACAAACACAAGTACCTGTAGAAGAAAAAGGGAAAAATAAAAGAATGAACAAGCCTAAGCCAACACAAAAACAAGCAGGGACAAAGAAAAAACGATCTGAAATCTCTGAGAAAATAAAAGCTAATAAAAAAAGTTTATACAAGATCAAGCACAAGACACGACCAGTATGCGAGAATATTTTTTAAATAACAAAATTTATCTCTTGATGGGTGTACTCGTGATGGTGTTTTTCCTTTTACCAAGACTTTCAAATAAAACTTTTGAAAAAACACAAGATGTTAACAAACATGTTGAAACACTAAAGGAAGAAAAAGCACAAAGTTAGACTCTTTTGATTAAAAACACAAACATAGTGAGTTTGAGCGTAGCGAAATATTTTTTTTATATTATAATAAATGAGTTACATGAACCGAGAAGTACTCAAGAAACGAGTTATAGATCATTTAGTCGAATCTATTGTAAGTGGTGGATTAGCGGCTGGGTTAAGTGTAGGAATTAAGAAACTTACTGGAGAAACTTTGCTTTCGATGAATAGTTTTAAAGATCTGTTTAAACTTATTCTTATCACGTTTATAACCACGATCTTGATAGAGAACATAAAAATGAGTGAAAGATATAAAAAGCTCGATCCAGAAAAGAAAACATAAACGTAGTGAGTTAATTAAATAGCTACGATGAAGGCAAGTGGTATTTTTAATGCTTTTGCGTTCGCAGGAGCTGTATTCTTATTTAGCAGGTTAAATTATAATGGATATCAAGATGAGCTGCAAAGACATAATCTACCCATGGAGCAACTTACTAAAGAAAAAGAAGCATGGTTCGAACAAGAAACAGAAAAGAAATATGAGCTGATGTTGTACAGAGAAAAACTAAACAAGGCTAACAAAGACCTAGATCAAACTAATACAGCCTTGATGTTATATAATAGAGTAAAATTGCAAGAATCAGAATTACAACAGCTTCAAGAAAAAATGCCTTAACTAAGTGATTATTATCAGCCTGGAGAAGAAGTGCAAGGTTATATTACGTTGGTAAAAAATGGCATAGTGATCGTGGTGAGTGCTGGAGTAGGCAAAATGTTAGGTTTCTTGCTACAAAGCGAGTGAAACGAGCCACGAACGAAGTGAGTGCAAAATGTATAACTATCGTAGTATTGTTATAGTTATACATTTTTCTACGCTTAGTTGGAATCTCGTTCTTCACAGGTAGGACAAGAGTTCTCAGAACAACTACTAGAATCTTCAGAATCATCATCCGACTTGTCATCGGGGTCGCAAATTAATCTGTCCTCTTTAACCAGCCTTCTACAATCGCGACAATACTTCTCCTCCTCGAGCTTAACCCTTCGTCCACAAACACATCCTCCATCTACTTTAACCAACAAGTGTATTCTTTCACAGGTAACGCAATAAGTTCTACACCTCGTTAAACAAAGAACCATCTTCTCTCTACAAGATCCACAATTAATCGTGATATACATTTTTTTCCACCACGTTAACAAGTTTTTTTTTCTTTTTTAACTTCGTGGGGATCTTTGATCGTTTATAAAACACTTTTTTCAACCCACGTTTAAATAAGAAAAATGGAGGGACCAATACCTTTTTGTGTGCATGAGTTGACAAAAAGATATAAAGAATACACAAAGCATGAGAAAATAAGGATTAAGAAAGAAGAAAGAGAAGCTCTCTCAAGAGGAATAGAACCTTGTTGTTCGTTGAGGCAAGAACGACTCATGATCTTGCAAGATAAGATTGTATGATCAGAATGCTTATCCCTTAAAAGAAAGCTTCCAGACTTTAAGTTGTCTTATAATTCTACTTCAACTTACTCTCTTAGAACACCTTATAAACCAAAAAAGTCTTGTATTAAGAAACAACTCTTAAAGATGGAAATCAGTTGGTGTAAGCTAGATCGTGTGAAGAAGAACGAGCAAGCGCGAGCTGAGCATAAACGAAAAAGACTCAAAGAACGTGAAGAAAAATTATTTAAAAGATACGCCAAAAAAAAGGAGAGTATAGCGAGTTGAGCGAAAAAAATGAATCTTATTCTTAAAAATACTTTAAAATAAGAGAATAAGATTCATTAGTTTTTACACCATCTTTTCTGGCATGATATCTTGATCAAATTACTTATTTAGATAATAAAAGAATGAAAAACACAAAAACGACCATCGAAGTTGTTAATCAACTCTTAGATAAAAAATTTAAGACAAAAAAAGATCAACTTATTTATTTAGATAAAAAAATTTTTAATCTAAAAAACTATCTAGAAATAATAATATTAAAAATTTCTTCAAAAATTTGCTTAAAAATCGATTTTATTCCTAAAAAAACACCCTGTAATAAAAGAATGAAATCAACCAAGACAACTATAGAAGTTGTTTATCATATAATAAATAAAGATTTTAAAACAAAAACCGACCAACTTATTTATTTAGATAATGAAAAAGCAAAACTTGGACGTGTTATAAAGGCATTTGGCAAAAGAAAAACAAGAACCAAACATTTTATTCGCAAAAGAAAAAAAAAATTAATCTTAAAAGATTAATTCGTGACAACAACACTAAAAATTTCCTCGAAAGACAAACAAAGACACTCATTGATCATAGAGAAATAAACCTCGACTTTAAGTTTCTTCAAGAATCCAAAGATAAACTCGTACAAACTTTTATATCGAATCCGAGCAATAATGTGTTAAATTTTATCGACAATATGCCCGCTCAAGTATCAGACTATATAACAAACTTTTTAGGGAGAATTCAGGCACTTATAAGATAAAACTGTTACTAACGTGCCTCATGGTAAAATATAATCAGCAAGGTAAGATTAGCGCCTCCCGCGTTCACGGATTTCATAGTAAAAATCACACTGTACGTAAAGGTGATGATCATGAAGATATTACAAACGAGATGATTAAAAAGATTATGGAGAGTCTTGGAGAATTTCAAAAACATGGCTCTGGATGGACTGTGGGTCGCATCAAGCATCTCAAGCTAAAGTTTGTTAATACTCCAGATCATAAAGTTGGGACTTGGGTAAGCACACCTTCATGGTTAGCACGAAAACAAGTTCTTGTTAATCCGGATAACAACTTTATCGATAAAGCGACTGGAAAACTCGACGGACAATGTTTTAAGTGGTCTGTCACCATTGCAGCTCTTGGAAACCTAAACAAAAATCCAAATCGAATTTCCAAGTTTGTCAAGCAAAACTCGGAAAGATTTGATTGGACAGGTATTAAGTTTCCAATACAAGATAAAGATATTCATCGCTTTGAGAAAAATAATCCGGATTTGGGGACAGTTGTCCACACCCTCGATAATAAATCCATCATGACTAAGCGAGTTCCACAAAATTATTTAAAAGCTCGAGACAATCCTGACTATAAGGTCTTGAGGCTCTTCGAACTCGAGAATAAACACTTTTGTGTTGTACAAAGACTAAGTGCTTCTATTTTGTAAACAGGATCACGTAAAACACCAAAAGTATCATTATTGTGGTTATTGTCAACACTGCTTTTGGTCGAAAGCAAGACTCGATCGACACTTAAGACTCTGTAGTCAAAATGACCTTGTAAAAACCATTCTTCTTCCAAAAGGTAGTACTAAAAGCATCAAAAAATAGGCGAGAACAACGATATGTCCTTGGGTGTTTTATGGAAACTTTGAGGCTTTTACGAAAAAAGTAAAGTTTGATCCTACAAAGTTACAACATCATATACCGAGTGGAGCTTGTATACGATTTTGTAATAGCACTGCAGATATCGAGCCTGAAGAAAGCATACGGTTTGATAACGACCCTGATGAAACAGCACCTAAGAAATTCGTCAAATATTTAATCAATAAAGTAAAATACTTGTATCAAAAATATAAGTTTCCAAAAAATATAACTATGAGTCCTGAGGATAAAAAGACGTACGACGATGCAAGCACATGTTATAAGTGGGGAGTAAAGGTTACCTCAAAAATAAATGAACTAAACACAAATAATTTAAAAGTAAAAGACCATGATCATATTACTGGAGAATTTAGAGGTGCGGCGTGCACAAAATGTAACATGAGTATGAAGACTCCAAAATTCTATCCGGTTTTATTTCATAACTTGATGAAATATGACTCACATCTACTACCAAAAGCTCTTCATGAGTCTGATGGTAAACTTAGTGCCATCGCTCAAACGACAGAAAATTATGTTAGTTTCTCCTTAGAAATAGTCGTAAACGAGTTTGAAGATGAAGAAGGAAAACTCGTCCAAATCAAACGAGAAATAAGATTCTTGGATAGTTTTAAATTTATGAATTGTAGCTTAGCAGATTGGGTGAAAAAGATACCCAAATTTTCTCAGTCGCAATCCACCATGAAAAAGTTATATCCTACTATGTTGGAGTCCATCACTCAAAAAGCTATATTTCCTTATGATTGGTTTGACTCGAGCGAAAAACTTGATTATGAAAGTCACCTCCTCAAGAAGAATTTTATAGCCTCTTAAAGAAGAAAGGTGTTACTCAAGAAAAAGACGAGCTTGCTTGGTCCATTTATAAAAAGGCTGGAATGAAGACCTTTAAAGATTATCACGACTTTAATCTCATGTTGGATACAAGTTTATTAGCAGATTGCTTAGAATATTTTAGAAGAACGAGTCTAAATGGTTTTGGTCTAGATCCGTTATGGTTCTATACGACGCCTGGACTTGCCTGGGGTGCTATGTTAAAGCTCTCAAATAAAGAATTAAGTCTCTTTTCAGACCCTGATATGCACTTATTTTATGAGAATTCACACCGAGGTGTAAGTATGATTAGTCTAAGAGAATCCATAGGAAATCATAAAACTTGAGCTATTATAATCTTAAGTTACCTAATAAGTACATCATAGGGGTCGACTCTAATGGGATGTACGCCTGGGCCTTGAGTCAAAAACTACCTTATGCAGGATTTACTTGGATGGAAGAAGCAAAGCTAGCACATTGGAACAATCTCGATGAAGGCTGGGGTTGTACATTAGAGGTTGATCTCAAGTATCCTCATCATTTACATAATGATCACGACGATTTTCCTTAAGTGCCGAACACGTTAAGGTCAATGGTGTTACAAAGTTAATTCCTATGACAAATGATAAGCAGAATTACATCATTCACCATGAGCTACTAAAATTCTTTGTATCTCAAGGGCTTGTTATCACAAAAATTCATCGTGGTGTAAAATATAAAGAGTCCAACTGGATGAAAGGTTACATCGAACATTGTAACAACTACAAGAAAATCTCAAAAGGCTTCGAACGAGACTCTTACAAACTCATGTGCAATGCGGTGTATGGAAAGACGATCGAAAATGTTAGAAAACGATGTAATGTCGTCATTACAAACAATAGCAAGCTTTCACAAAAGTTACTTAATAAGATTACTTATATTGATGAAAAAGATTTTGGTAATTTTAGAGCTATTCATCTTCATAAAAACAGCTGTTGCCTTGAAAAGCTTATTTATATCGGTGCGTCTGTGTTAGATTTGAGTAAAATTAATATTTATGATATTCATTATAATTTCTTTAAGAAAAAGTTTAAAGATATCAATTTAATCCTCACAGACACGGACAGCTTATATTATGAAATTCGATGTAAAGACTACTACGAAGACATAAAACCCCACTTCGAGGAATGGTTCGACAGCAGCGGATATGCTGAAGGTCATCCATTGTATAACACGAATATCAATCAAGGCGTGTTAGGTAAATTTAAAGACGAACATCCACAAAACATGATACAACATTTTATAGGCTTAAGACCAAAATCTTGTACAAAAAAGTTAGACAATGGTGAAGAAGTAAAGAAGGCAAAAGCTGTCGTGAAGAACGTGATTAACAATGAGCTAAGGTTTTTAGACTACTTTATTACATTACGATTTAACAAGGAGATTTATAGAACGGTAAGATTCTTAAAGTCGAGTGACCATGAAATATACTCAGAAGAATTAAAAAAATTATGTGTTAGCGCCAACGATGATAAACGAATTATATTATCCGATGGAATACATACAAGAAATCGAGGACACTATTTGTATGAAGCCAAGAATGAGGAGTAAATTAATAATAAACTTTAATTATGTAACTTGTTCATAGGTTACATAATTCAGCCCAAGTCCAGCCCATATCCAGCACAAGTTTGTAATCAGTTTGTGAACAAGCTCACGCGGCGGCGCCTCGCTTCGCTCAAGCTCCTTTTAGTCGCGTTAAGTAACAGCTTGGGGTCTGTGAATCAACAGGTGGTTGCTAACTTAATCTCGATATTTTATGGTCTGTGAATCAATAGGTGGTTGTGAACACCTCTAATAAGCGCTGGGGGTGGGATGAAAAAGAAATGTGGCCACGAGAGCCCATATCTATCTACTTGTATAGTTACCTGGCAGAATTTCTGCTGTACTCACTTAATGGTATCCCATTATCACCAATTGTCTGTTGTTCCTCTTCTACAAATGGCTCGCACTCTGATTCCCGTGTATTCTTGTTACCCGATTCCTCGTAGGTCTCTTCGGCACTCATATATTCTTCGTCTGTTGCATGTAGGTCTAGAGCTGGATTGCCATGTTTCTTTTGAAAAGATATACAAGTTCATTACTTATTTACAGAATTACAACAACAACAGTCACTGTTTAAGTTTGTAGGGCACTATGTAAAGTAATAAATAGCACTGTTTAGCTGTCATTTGAGCAGAGAGAGTGCTGCGTGCAACGTAAATACATATTAAGTCACAATACACTGTAAATGCCATTATGGGACCTGCTACTAACCTCCATCAATACTTCGTTTGTTTTTTCCAGTTCAACAACTTTCCTTCTTAGCTTTTGTTGCACACTTCTCGCTTTTCTGTACTTATCATTCAATTTGGCATAACGTCGTTTATATTGACTGCACCCTTGGCAAGCAAAACGAGGATTATCACCGGCATGTGTATCTTCTTCCATGCTCGTTTCAAGTTGTACTTTTGAAACATCAGCTTCACATTCTTGAGTACTTTGCTGTGCCGACGTCGAGCTGGCATCACAAACAATCTGCAATTGAGGTGTAAAATTACTGGAAACAATCGATCCAACAGTATGGTATAAATTGACATATTAGTAAGTAATACAATACCGCACCTGTCGGCGATCCTGTGGTGAAACTAGATGCGTATTTTTATCCAATTGGACTGTGTCAATGGTTGGATTCGCCAAACTTCTGTCCAAACGTCGTTTGGTTGTGAAATTATTGCCATTTTTCAATCCAAGATCCCGTCGCTGATGAAACATTGCCGTTCGAAATGTGCAGAACACAAGCACAAGTAAGGCGAAAACTGCCAGTCTGCCAATCTATGTCGACTGACAAACTACCCACAAATTTCGCAATCGATTACCAGGTTTTGGAAATTCATGCATGGATGTCCCTGGAGTTGACGAGTTGTTCTTGCTACTCTCGTTATTCGCGCCACCAGCAAGGCAATACTTTCCAAGATATTTTGCATTATTTCTTGCATGTTTTAGCTCCGCCATATTAAAACAAATAGCAGTTTTGCATTTCGCGCGTTAACTCTAACGTGTGACGTCATGACCACTCTCGAAGCTTGGAAAAAATTAAGCTAGAATTGCAAACTTTATCGCCAAAAAAACTGGATTTCTGGCATTGCCATTAAAAAATACATACTACCACGATAATCAGCGCATCAAAAAGAATCAATCAAGCGAAAAGAGACACATACTAAAATTTCATGTCATAGGCACTTTAAAAAATCATGTTGTTCACAAGAAATAGCGGGTTAGAGGCATGCGATAATTTTCTGACAACATAACACTCGCTGTTTCCAGAGTCACAGTAGTACTTAAACGTTACTGTAATATCAGAAAATTGCATTTCGCTGGGTAAAAAATTTGCTTTCAAGATGCAGTACATTTATAATGTAAGTAACTTCGTCAAGGTTACATTGAGAAATGTAAGCTCACTAATGCTTGATGGAAGTCTTTTCTGCACGTTCGCAATTTCAAGTGAAATACTGCCGAAATACTGTTGTCTCAGTGCAATTTTCTCTACACAGTGCAGTTTCTGCTGAAAGTACTGCAGGCATCTGCAGATATCTGAAATTATCTGTATCGATCAAAAAATGGGACTATAGTTATAAATAATTATCATTCGGTTGATGGGTTCATTTTTATAGCAAAGTTTCTTCGAAACTTTGCAGTATTGTAATGAGTGGCGCAAATTCATGAGTCAGTCATACAGTCAGTCATACGGTAAACTTTCCGGAGTGTTTATGGAGGTATTTCTCGTGCATATTTCTATTGAAATGTTAAGCAATTTCATCAGTATGCACCTTCGTTTTAGTTTAAATTCCCATCGCGATCGAACACGTGCTTCGTGGATTAAATATTCTGCCTGCACTAATGGCGGAAGCGATAGGAGCGAATCAAATAACAAGTTACTATCGCAAGGAAAATGCTTACGATCAGTCCAGTTTGCGACATTAACAGCAGTTGGCAAGTTAATTAATGACAAAACTTCTACATCGGGTCTACAGCTATAGAGTCACTATTTAGAGCATTTACATACATCTTGTCTACATGCACTAAGACACAGTTAAGCGTGCTTGTTGAGCATCCGGACAGCGGAATATTTTGGGCCGTTTTAAAAGCGCCGATGATTCATAAAAGGACATTGCTTCCCTCTACATGAAACGCTAAACAGTTCATCGCCTTGACGTATACCAATAGCAGTAAATAAAGCAATACCACTGTCAATATTAATTGAAAATTCTCTTCGTTCATAAAGTACCTGAAAACAGAGCTTGTGCCTTGTGTTTAAACTTGTACAGTTTGAGCAGATCGGCACTCTCTGGTATAATGTGCGGACAGGTGGTTAGGTGTGCAGAGTGTTGTATGGCCACTGTAGTGGTGTGTAAGTATACGAGAAGCATAAACTCACTCGCAGCTATTTTGTATGAGTAATAATCACTACCTGGGGTCTAAAAGTGTGCGGTGGGTAAAATGTTGTAAAGATCTCAGAAACTTTGCATTCTTCTTGAGGTATCTTGTCGCGTGTTCGCAATATTTGGCTAATCGTTGTAGCCGATGTCCCGTCATAGCCACGTTAAGTTACTATTTTTCTCAAAGACAGTTTGGCGAAATTTGATAAATGATGTAGTGCGTCTTGGACTCATCTTTATAATGAAGACGAATAAACCAGAAGGACGGTCCAGAAGAATTACAAATGTTGGCCCAAGTTTGTTGACGGCTTTTATGCACCTCTAAGTATCAGAACGCCCATGTCCACTAATTTATTAGCGATGCATAACAATTCTTATTTTTTTGAGTGCATAACCATTAACTATCACGTCTGTTTAAAAACCAGTTACTCTCACTAGAAATAAGAAAGCGGTAGCAGTTTACTTACATTTCCTTCATCATCGACAATGGCAATTTGCCCAGAGTCCGAAAGCTTGACAACTCCTCCAATAGCAACATCAAATTCACCTTTCGTTTCTGGTGCAACCCACACATGCTCACCCTGGGAAATAGTATGAAAGATATACGATCATCTAGTTTAAGATATGCAGCATAACCCCACAATCAGTGACATAAAATTGTGAGGAATTGGAAATGGAGTTGAGAACCATTAGTAAGACAGATTAAAATTAATTTTGTTTTAGATAAAATGAATGACATACATTGCTATGGAAAGTGCATCATAAATTAAACAGAACAGCAAAATTGCATGGGGCGCGAAATTTTGTAAAATGTGGATAATTATAGCGATGCGAAGTTTGCAAATTTTGTAGCTACATATGTTAGTATTACCCAGTGGAAGTTGATATCTTTTTCTCAAAAAGGTTAGAATTAATTCTGACATCATAATCAATAAGGCACATGAACCATAATATCCGTTTCAAACTCATGAATTCAATACAAGGAGGATCACAAAAAAGGATGCAAATTTTTTGCAATGGTTAAGAGTTTCTTTAATCTGAATTGATTGTTCAGCATTCAGTTTTTCAAAGCTGGTTAGCCAGCTTCTATGTTTACAGAAATTTTCAAGCAAAGTGGCAAGGCTTGCTTAAAAACCAGAAAAAATGGTGTTCTAAAAATCTTGCCCGGATCAATTAAAGGCCTCAATAAGTCTTCCTATGCACTGGTCTGAAACAGACTTATAGCTATAGAAGCACGGAAGCTATGCAGGGTGTCTCAAAAAAACGTAATCCAACTTTAGAACGCTATTGTGCAGAAATTACTGGGTAAACTGGTGCAATTTTTTGATATTCAGAATGATCAGGCTTTTAGCTCTTGAATGATATATTTTTCATAAACCAATGAGTAAAAATGAGCAAATACGAGCGCGATGAAAAAGCTTGGTCAAAATTGCATTCTTTCGCATCTGCGCCTAATATTTCAGCTACTAAACAAAACAATACGCAATTAATCAACGACATGTCAAAAATTGGCTTTATTTCTTTTGCAACACGTGCGGGAAAACTGCTTATGCATAGTTAATTAGACGCTATCTAAGTCCCTAAGGCCCCGTTTACAATATACCGGATTGCTATCGAAGCGGCTCAAATTTTGCAACTATCAATGCTCTACAAAGATTTTTAATAGTACTGACACAAAGAAATATACAAAATCTGTCAGCCCAGTGAATATTTGCACGCAGCTATTACTCCTTAACAGTAAACGAAGATGTCGTGACGAGTAAATACGGTATAGTGTAAACGGGGCCAAAGAGAGCTGATTTTCAATAGTTGAAAAAATGCGATTTGGACCAAGCTTTTTCATCGCGCTCGTATTTGCTCATATTTTCTCCATATGTTATGAAAAACACGTCATTCAACAGCTAAAAGCCTGATCTGTCTAAATATTTAAAAATTACACTTGGTCACCGAGGGATTTTTGCACAATAGCGGACCCAAGTTGGATTACTTTTTTTTGAGACATCCTGTATAAAAGAGCTGATTAGATTTTTGCCCTGGGTTTGCGCTAATCCAGCTTTCAAATACCGATGCTACATGTCTTACAGCTATGTAAGTATCTTACATTGAACTAAAACATTGAGACATGCTTATGATCGGCTGAAACCGCGTGTCTGGAGCAATTTTACGCGTGACGCGTGTTTTTGTCGAGAAACCATGGTGGACTTTTATGAAACTTATTTTGTATTGATATAAGTAGTCTTATAAGTTTCTTCTAAACACAAGTTGTATTTGAGTTTTTATTTTAAGTTAGTTTTTTATTAATTACATATTTGAAAGGTGTATAAGTTTTACTAGGTTAAAAAAGAGTCCATAGTACTTGGAAAACAAACGATAAGGGAAAGAATCCCAAATATCTTCGGCTGCCGTGACGATCTCCACTCTTAGTTGATGATGCCTCATGATTCCCCCTGATGTTTGGCTTCAAACTTCTTGCCTCAGGTAGCGTTCATGTTATTTAGTTCAATAACATCTTAGCAATTGCATCGAGCAAAGATAGAAACGCCATGGGACTGTTGCTTAAAGAAGGTGGTTAGGTCAAACTTGAATTGATGGAAATCTTGTTTCAAATTTTTAATTGCTTTTTGATACTATTGCAAGTACGTTTTGTACAAATCTGGTCTGAACCAATGGAAGTCTTAGTTTCCAAAGTAAATGACGTACAGGAGCCAGTTATTCAAAGCTGGGTTAGCGTTGACCCTGGGTTAAAATTTAACCAGCTGTTTGGTATGTGCGTTTCTGTATGCCAATTTGTTTCAAAATTTGAGAATAGAGGCTTCTTTTTACATAGATTAACTTTGCCGAAAAATTTTTGTCAAGTTAGCAAAGAAGCGGTTAAAAATTTGGCTTCAAAAACTTTTCATTAACCCAGGGTCACCGCTAACCCAGCTTTGAACAACTGGCCCCAGGACTACATGAATTAATCAGTTTAGCTACATAAATTTAACCCTTGTTATTGTAAGCTAAACTAGTTTGAAGTATCGGTTCTGTGAATAATCCAGATCCTTACAGAACACAGATCTAACACGGAACTATTGTATTTACTTATATAAGTTTATAATACGTAGTATGGGAGGCATGCTTTGCTTTGCAAAAACAAGGAAAGCATGTAGCACGTACCGTAAATACAACACATCCAAAACAGCTCATGTTAATCAAAGCAAGGAAACACAAAAGCTTAGACCATAGCAGTTTTATGCAACGTTTTCTTGTCCGCAGTATCAGTTCACAAAACTTTTAAAAAAAATTCATAGCAAAATAATGCAGTACGTACCACTCTGAGAATCACCATGTTTCTAAAAGCCAATCAGCTAACAAGGAAGCAATGCAGCACTTTGTTGTGAAGTAGTATGAAAAAATAGCTCTATTACTTTTCTCACTTTCAACGAGCAATAATCACATACTTTCTTACAATTTTACAAATCAATGGTTTTGTCCGCTTTACCTAGCGATGGTAACAACAACTGTCACAATATTCTATAAGGTCGTTCATTGTACGATTGATGTTTAGTTGCATGAACACTTTGCTGTCGAATTAACATTGAGTACAGACAGTTGCGAATGCGAATCTGTCATAGATAGAATCTTCAGCATTGTTTCATTAAAACATTGCATAATATTGCTGGAGGCGAGCAACGCTGGATTGTTGTTTGTAATTTACGATATTCAAATTAGCTATACATTATTTGAATAATTTAGCATCTAGCATTGACGGTAATTCTTCCTTGAGGTGTGACTTCTGAAGTTGGAACTTGCCCAAGTTAATCTTTATTGAGCCCTTAGTTAATTCCACTTAATGCACGTTAAGGCACAGTCAGTCACTGTGTTTTCCGAATCAGGTTCAAATCAGGAAAAATGTGCATATTTATCAAATCAGACTGAATGAAGACGTTTGACGGTCATATGCTTCACGGCATTTTGGCATTCAGACGAGCGCAACACTATATCCTCGACGTTTGAGTATTGACTGAAAATGTTCGTTGAATGCGTAAATAGAACATTGAATTTTAATTTTAATTCCATGATTTGGCAAACCTATAGTAATTTAAGATTCTTGTAGCTTTGCATGGCAACAACAACAGTCTGAGTGTTATTTTGAGAATACACCGCGTATGTTTATAACTGCCATAATAAACATAGCTACCTAGTATGGCTTTCATACTATAGTAGTTTCTACGAGGCATCTGCCACAAAAATTAAGATCTATATGTCAGTCACTATGAACGCCTACAGTTTTAGATAAAACATCTTATAGACTCTCAACACCCTTGTAAACTCTCTCTCATTCGAGCCTATTTCAAGTAGGGGGAATAAATCAATGTTGATGACTCTAAACATTTTTGTGGTAATTATCGTACGTTTGAAAACCTCAAAGCCGTAAATGATGATTAATGGCAGTTGTATTTACTATAATATACTGAATCATACACAGTTGTACGAAGAAATGCTAGTGTAATTTTAAGTGAATGAATTACGAACGAACAGCGACGGCAAACTTCATAACACCATATAATATATTGCACTGGGGCTGAGGAAGCAATCGAAAGTGAACTATAGCCCGCGTAAAAACTCAAGTGGAGATAGTAGTTCATGTAATACCGTAGTGTTTTATTAAACAAGTGTGCAAGAGCATTACAATGTAGGTTACATGTATTATTTAGCACGATATACCGAACGCAAGTCTTGGGTCTTTGAAGTCGAGGTGCTTATATACAAACTATAATAATTTATCATCATATTTTAAGCCTAAGCGATTTATAAAACGCATATCCCTGTCATAGAGTAAAACATTGTACACGTAATATATTAAAGCACATTGCAATATTATCAGTAGTCCCTGGGACTGTACTTACCAGTAAAATGCCGACATTTGAAGCCATGATTGCTACCTTTTGCTCACTAACGTTTTCTGATATATCACAGAGAGTACCAGTTTTGGGAAAATATATTTAGAATTTGAAAACACAATACATTCTTACATATATTCGATCTTTTATATAACCAAGGAAAATGCTTTCAAGATAGACTTTAAGAAAGTATCAACTACCAGTTGCCTCAACGTGTCAGCAAGTCTCTAAGTCACGCTTAAGAGGTCACTGTGACAAGTAAGATTTTGTGCATTTTTCAGAACAAAAGGGAGGTGTTTAATAGCTCGTGAAATGTTCACAAAATATTCATGGTTTGGCCCCCAATGGGTAGCCTTTTGTCGAAAACACGCACAATTAAATTTCTAAAGCCGTCACTGTCCAAAATATCATTGCAGTATTTAAATTTTAAAGTCTATAGGCAAAAGTTATCGGTGCAATGAACCTTGTTAATCAAACTGACCAGTTTATCTCTCAAAGAATCGTTATTTTCTAGACTTTCTGACGTGTTGTTTGGCGAAAGTTTGGCATAAATTCAGATTCATTGATCAGTGCGGCAATTAATGCAATATCTGGGGCGGCTACTGACAACAGTGTCAGTCGAGCATGCAAAGTAAATAATTTAAAATAACACTGCCGTAAGTAATTACCATTTCAAGTTGAACATTCCAGAAGTCCAATTTCTTTTTGTATCCTAGCACGCGGTTTGCGTAAATAAGTCGATGTAACTGTGTCGAGTTCGTATAATTCAGAATGGCATATGCATTAGAGAAAAAAATAAGATTAAGAAGAAGCCATCATGTCTTAGCCTTAGGAATTCAATAAATGGTTTTTGACATCGTTGAGATGTATTGGAATAAAATAGAGATGCTTTATTTAAATAGCCAGTAGAAGTACCCACCTACGGTGGGTAATTTCCCGTACGTGGACCATCAGGAACGTCGTAAAGTAGAAAATTATCATACAGTTTAAAATGTAGAGTATAAGATAAAGTCAGCTGCTTTGTTAGGCCTGCAAGCATCACGCAGTTATTAGCGAACAGAATGACTTGAAATTCTATTAATACGTACATACAAACCTTGGACGCCTGGCGTATCAAACACCAGTAATAATTTCTCCCATACAGTTTGAAAGCATATAGCACCAATACATAGGTCATTTTTGGCAAAGCAGACACCATGATACAGGATTTTGGAATAGACATATATTATGAAAATAAGTTGTGTTGGGATCTGAAAGACTGGAACGTTACCTTAGGCGGAAAATTTGAAGCCAAAAACATGGGGGGATCACCAAGCCCCTGTACAAAAAACAAGCGTGGTCATCTTAAAAATACAAACAAAAAGTTAACTGAAAACCGCAAAAAACGGGCTAAAAAACTTCTCAAATTTTATTTCAATGGAATTGAAGCAAAGGTTGAGCAACTAGCTTTCACATCAGACCTATCTGACAAAATCTATACAGGCCAATGCCGTTTTATACCAGAGCGGCAGCCCAGAGCACTTTAATGAAACGAACCAGGTACCAACATTTCGGCACAGGAGCATCCAATATGTGGTCTGCCTTACCTATAAATGAATGTCTGCCGGGGACCACCGGCTGCATGTGGCCCAGGGACCCCTGCTTGTAACATCAGGAAATGGGCTAGGTAAACATTCAAGATACCAAGTGAGACCAAGACAGAACGAACAGTTGTACTTTGCTTAATATTAAACGTTTATTCCAAGACATTTCTTTCGCATCAGGACCCCCCACCAGACCCCCTGAAAGTTCACAAATTTTACGCTGGATAAAACTTGGGAAATACCACATGAGAATAGTTTCAAACAAAAAGTATGCTCTATTATATATAAAAACTCAATTGCCAGACAAGTTGTGCGCTGCATTACTCAAACCAGACATCCTCAACCAATGGCAATTATTGATTATTCATGAAATATCTTGACGGCAGCGCTCTACTATAATTGAATGTCGGTGATTTTAAACTTTCCAACGTCCCTAATAGAATGTATTATAATACATGCAACAGATTTTGAACTGAATTCATTATATGCTAAAGGCGACTATCAAACTACTCTTTCTCTCTAAATCGGAAAACTATTGCTGTGTTTTAAATAATTTTTTAGCTAGTTGTGGTAATCTCCGCCAAATCCAGCCGTACTTTTCGAATTCACGCTCGTTGGCTGGGTTGTAGCATTCAGATATTACGCACTGATGTTTACATCCACTATTATATGACTGCCCATAGAGTATTATTTCCAAGTCTTTCATACACACTACTAGCTCATTTTTACAGCACGGTCGATTTTATAACTTTCTACAAGTTTTCAAATGAGGACTTGCCAACAAGCTAGCATAAACAGTTGGCCTAGCAAATAATAAATAGAGCAAACTAAAAAGCAACGTTTTACATGTACATGCAGTAATGCTGCTTTTTAGTTAAGCGTTTCTTGCGTATACATGCAGAAAAGATTACATCCACTTGAAAGTTGTTCATCAACTATACAAATGAAAAGTGGCTATCTAATTATATTCTGTGTATGATCTATGATGTATCAGTTGAATTATTTAGAATGTATATGAAATGTTGAAAGATTTAAACCTTTTCTGGGATTACGCACCGTATGAAAAATGTGTAACTGTAGAATAGCTTTAAGAGATAATAATGATCAGGGCGAGATTTAGAGTTAATATGCGCTTCGGAGTCATCACTCCAAGCTCTCTCAGAATTTGAATTTGTTCTATTTTCTCTATCAAACAAGTTTGCAAAATTTGAATCGTCACTTTTGCCATCTTCTAAACAATCCTCTTGTTCCTCATCTTTTTCGATAAGGTCATCTGGCACTGAGAGACCCCAAAGCTATTCAGGAGCGTGGCAACAATGCTTCTCCTTCCATCCAAAATTTTGAGGATCCCAATGTTCTCCTGAATGTGCAGAATCAGCATTTCCTCAAACCATACTTATCAAGTGAGCTTGTTGCAACTTCTTGTTGACAGATTTCGAACTAGGTGGAAGAAGGGCGCGGTCAACCTTTTTCACATTTGATATCGGGTTTTCCTGAAAAAAACTTAATTTACATAGAGTTTGTCGCACCAAAAAATGATTTTCATTTAGCCAATCATCTCAAAATACACCTATTTCTGAAAATCGACTGTTGTCCAAACAATTTATTTGTGGTATATTTTACTGTTGAATCACTGATTAAAAAATATTTTATAAAATCGCTGATCAAATTGCGTCTGGTCTCGAGAGTAACTGTGCGATCTGCATGCAGATTTCCATGACCTGATGAAATAAATTATGTCGATAGAACTTCGAAATAGTTTAAGTTAATTAGCTTACTTTATCCATATTCCCAGTCATTTGAAGAATTTTTTCTAGTCTTGCCTCATATATTTCCTTTATGTCACCTTTCATGCCACATAGCGAACAGATAAACTCTTCTGCTCCGCTCTGCTCTGGTTGGCGTTCCGAAGTCAATCTGCGGAAGTACTCTATGAATTTTCCTTCCTTATCTTTCTCGAATATATAGCTAGTGATTTTATCTTGCCTTTCCAGTAGAGTACAGTGGTGCCGTTAGATTCAGTAAAGGCACGCAAACCTGGCATAGCTACAGCCAGCCCGATTTGCTTGCTCTCCAAAGCGGAAGCGATGTGGGTTACATTGATATCCTGATGATTATTCTCCTTTCCACAGTCCGACAGGTGCTTTCCTCTCATTCCTAGGAGAATGACTAAAACATCCGTATCAGAGGTTCTAATTACTACATTTCCTGTAGCAATTGACGCATTACATGCGAGGAGAGTAGCTGCCTCCTCATGGCTACTTTGGAGATTGGTTGGGCGTTCAACAGTCATTCTCGAATCTTGCTCATTGAATGTTAAACGAACGCAGTTCGCACCATGAGATACAATAAGACTCTTGTTGGCTAGGATTGGACCATATTGATCGTTCTGCCATTCTCTGAGTAAGAACAACGCCAACTGATCTTAAAATTTCCCGATTCGCAGCAATTTCTGGCCGCTTTGTTTTGGAGTTAGTTGTGGACCAGCTAAAACGAATGGATAATCCTCGGCTCCACGTAGGTTTCTTTCACTATTTTTCGGAGAACTCGCACGATAAGTATCAAACAACACATGAACCTCGTTTCCATGGCTTCCACATATGCGCGCTAGAAGTGTCCTGGCTAGATTTCTATAGGATGTAATTATTTAATATTCCCAATAGCACATAAGAAAGAGTGTACTAATAGTCCACCATCGACTAAGGTTGCATCAGTAACTCGGGATGGTGTTTCAGAGAACCCATCCTGTAGTTCCTCTAGCTTAGTAAGCAACTTGTTCTTATCCGTCTTTAGGCCCGATCCATCTGAGTGTGACATGGAGAGTGGGCATTCCGTAATTGGAAATGTCATTACATGAGTAAGACTGAAATTCGTTTTCGTAGAAAGGATGACAAGTATGCGAATAAAAACATCTCTCACTCTCTCAGCAGCGGTTTTATTCTTGTCTGTAACACACCTCTTGTTTAGATTTTCTTTTGCAAAATAGGATACTGTTTCTTTTCTAATGAGTTGCAGCATTCTTTCTTCATCTTGTACACATTTCTTTTGGAACTCTACATGCCGTTTTTGACCAGACACAATGCTCTTCGTTACATACTCTTTGGTATCTTGAGATGCCACTCTTTCTGTGGCAAAATTCACGAGATACGCCGACATGGATATCGGTGAGGAGAAGGGATTGCACGAATTTGTGACTGCATTGTACAGTGCATCTTTTTGAAGACTGTCCTTTTCAGATCTCTGTCACAGACATACCACCTTGAGCAGATGTGATTCACCATCTTGTGATAGCATTTTGCAAGTGGTGAAACCCAACAATTCCCCTGATCGGTGAAGCTGCATCTCTATTAACCATCCTTTGCAACGTCAAATCTATCGCTGAACGTGAAAAACCTCCCGTTCGTCGGAGTGAAAAGGCACCAGTCTGGCAGTGCCGTGCAGTCATGCAAGCGTAGGCAAGCGTAGGCAAGCGTAGGCAAGCGTAGGCAAGCGTAGGCAAGCGCCGCTTGCCTATACACTTTACCAAACAAAAATTTCTTGATCAATTTCTGAGCAAAATCAGTTTAAATGGTTCCGTGCTAACAATATCAATGTAATCTTTTGTCTTTACAACTGAAATACTTGCTACTTATACGCAATTTGCCTCAGTGGTTTTCCGGTTTCACGGTACTACACTTGTAAGTTGAGTCAAGTGGATTAAACAGGTCTTAAAAATTTCTTAGTTATTATTAACCAAAGCAAGCGCACTTGTCTCCGGAGCTCAATTTTAACATTTGCGCATATGCCCTAATCTAGATTTGGAAGCTTCTTATTCGAGGAATATCGAGAAAAGGCCTGCAGTGCTTCTAAGGGTGCCGCTTGGTAGCGATTGGCCAACAGTCTTGCATGCAATACGGCACAAGTCTTGCTGCATGGTTTGCAATTTCCAACGGGAATACAACACAGACGCAGATATGTGTTGTTTAATTTCAGCCCACAAATATTCGTATATTAGACACATTGGAAATCCAAATTAAGCAAGCCATTAATTTTATCGTTGATTAAAAGACGACTAAGGGGCCGATTACATGGACCGAGTTGCCCCGGCTAGCCGATGTGGGACAATTTTACCGATACCGCGGTATCTTTAATAATTACTAGAAGAAACAACATTGCGATTACATGGGAAACGGGACAACTCACTTAGCCGGGACATCGGTTGTAGATAGCCGGGACAACTCGGCTAGGTGGGATGGAATTCGCCCCATCTGC
>JAOBYK010299696.1:0-19537 GCA_025434845.1 Phenganax subtilis | reverse complement strand
TATTGGCCGCGCGGGCGGTGCGCACAGTTTTGAACATGCTCTGTTGTTGTTGTCTGTAGGCGCTTGGTCTCGCGTGCCAATTGAAAGGCGTGTGTCTCACGCATTTTGCGTGCGAGTCGCCAGGAAAGTTAAAATTAATTCAATTTTCTCGGCGCGCAAGCGAGGTCACAAGCGGACGATCACCAACAGAATATATTCAAAACTGTGCGCTCCGCGCGCGTGGGCAAAACGGCTGTAGTACTTATTTTTGCGTGAGAGTTGGCGGGTCTGCGCGCGATGTACAGTATTCACTATCAAATCGTATTTTAAGTGTATTGTTGGTTGTTTTACTCGCTTGGGCTTATAATTTTGATTCAAACTTTTGGTAAAGGTGTACACCCTGTAAAAGCCACAATTTAGTGTTTAATAATCCAAGTTTATTTCTACGTATTTGTCATTGCGCCTTTCTCATTGTATATTAATACAATCGTGAAGCAAACTACAGTAAATATCAGGCAACACGACAAGCAACTGCCAAACTTATGCCAAAATGAAAGCAAAGGCCAATGAAAAACAGAATACAGGCTAAATCTGGTACCTTTTAGACGTTTAACGTTTTACCAATCAATGGAATATAATCGTCGCACTACATCAATGGCCAAACAAATTAGAAAATCAGTAAAAACATCAAGGAACAGCCAACTTTATACGTTTATAAAAGTTATCAAAACAGAGTATTAGGTTAAAGTTTCTTACCTTTAACTCTTAATTACCACCAAGTTTTGCTACAATACAAAGAAAAATGTTGTGTAGGTGCACAAAAAGAAATGAAAACTAAGATAATATTTTAGGTACAATATGCTTGGACAGATTCTTTCTTATTTTGATGACTTTAGTTTTGTTAAATTAGTTGCGATGCGATTATGTCACACATATAAATCAGTGGTATAAATGTATCAACACAATTTCAACGTTTTAGTGATATTTTATTTTCTAATAATTATACAGTTTGGCTGATTGTATTCTTGTTATATGCATGCTATTTAGTTCTATTTGCTTTTAATGCCCCCAAGCAATCCCTACCTTGCAGGTAACCTAGTTATAACAGTAGAGGTTTGATAGTTTGATAGTCAGTGACGTGCACCACGTGATAGTAGGTTATGCTTTGTGTGTTGAATGATAATAAGGGATACTACGTGATGCTATATGATAGTACGTACGTGATAGTAAGTAGTACGATGTGATAATGTCTTGAGACGTCATGTGTACCACTTCCGAACGCATGGTGAAATTTTGTTTCTGGAAACAAACTGGAATCGTCGATTTTCAACTAAATAAAGGGTATAAATGTGTCCAACACGCAGGAAAATTGGCGAACAGCATTTAGGAACGAAAAGATGAACGTTTTGGGTAAAATTTGGGGAAAAACTTCTCTCGAAATGGCCAAGAAATGCCGAAAAGAAGACGGCCCGGTGACGGCTAAAATGGCGACCCTCTCCAATTTTAAAATGGATGAAATTTCTTTTCAATGGCATTGAAAAACAGCGTTATATGGTATGTATTACTACTCAATGGTCTTATACAGCTTTGCTAAATAAATAAAGCCAACTTATTGTTGAGGAAATTATGTATGCATTTATTTTCAAACCGTGATTATTTATAAAAAGTCGGTTATAAAAGCATGAATTCCATGTTTATCGTTTTATTGCAATTACAACGACGTCTCTACTATTGTTTTTAAAATTATAACGATATATTCTGAAATATGACTTTATGGAGTAGAATAATGCCCTGGATTTTGTTTTAGAACCATATCCCCTGGCCAAATCTACTGTGGTAAGTTTCATGGAATTTATCACTATATGCACGAACGCTAGAGTACAGTTTAGTATCTTATTTTGAAGGCCAGCCTGTCAGGCAGATGCATTGTTTTTCAGTCTATAATGTCTGTTAAGTCGACATTTCCAATGTCACCAATGGGCTTTAAGAATAAAAGAAATATTGAAAAAAAGTTGTCTTGAACACTGAGCAAAACCACTCGATGAGTTACAAAGTCAGCCATTTTGGCTGTCGCTGAGCCGTCTTCTCGGTAATTCTTCGTGTAAAGCGTTCATCTTGTCATTCGCAAATGTTGCTCGCTTTTTTCTGCGTTTTTGACACGTGTACATTTTGTCTTGTAAGACCTGTTTTATACGTTGAATTTCCGTCGAATTTAATGCTACAATTATTCGACGGAATTGCGACCGAAGTGGTATAGTATAGGCAGTTTATACGTTGAATTTAATTGGTTGAATCTAATAGGCTAATCTGCGAGCTGGGCACAATTTAAGGCTTACACAAGATAAGCGGGCCTGAAAGTTCACCATAACAATTTATACATTTGATTTGATGCGATGGAACTTCAACGTATAAACTGCCGTCGAATTTCGTCGAATTTTGCGACGGAGGTCGTCGCATAATCCTAAGAAACGACGATTGCAGTTCATCTTCAGGATGAAATGTTGCCATGGTCGAAAGGAGAGAATGAGTAACTAACGCACATAGCATAGGTCATATGTAGGCATAATATCCCGTATGCAAAATCTCACATCTCTCGTGAGATTTTGAAGCGAAATTTTAAATATTTAGTTGCTTTTTTATTTATTTTTTCAAAGTCGTTTATACCCAGCAGCTTGTCAACCTATATCTATTTAAACTATGATGTTTTTGCAGTAAAGTTTGGAAAAAATCGGGGGAAAAACTTACATCCTAAGGCCTGGTTTACATTGTCAAAGTTTCTGTGATCAAAGTGGAAATTTCGGATAGGTACATCCTAAGTTTGCAATAAAGATTTGCTAACACTGTTTAATGGAACTAACACAGTGCTCAACACTAACTACTTCACTCTGAAATTTCGTCTAAATTTTTCGAACGTAGAAATTCCCTTTGAAAAATTCCTACTTTGACCACAGATACTTTGATAGTTTAAACCGGCGTTAAGTAACAACTTTATTTTATGGTAAAAACGATGTTTTAGCAATTACTAGAACATCTGTTTTTCACTAAAAACTAAAGCTGTTACATAACAAAGCGTCTATTCAGCATAAACGCCGTAAACTACACCGATCGCGTACAACGTAGAGGACTGGTAACAATACTGCGCAAAACTATCAAACTGTTCATTCCACGCGCAACGGCTTGCACAGCGCATGGTTTGTCCAGCTATCTGCCCCATGATCACGTGAGATACGATCTTATACCTTGGAAAGACCATTGTCTTAACACGTTCCTTAATAGAATCGGCGAGCAATGGTGAGACCTTCTGACAAAATTCTGCGCTGTATGCGCAACCATCTAGTTGTTCTTCCAAGACGTCTTTGATGGCGTTGTACACTTTTACTTCCTAAAAAGCAAGAAATTCTCACATACATTGCCTTGAAACTGTCCTTGGATGTTAGGTATAAGTCTCTAGGCAGAGTTTCACTAAACGTTTTGTTGATGACAGCGGAGCAAATGAGAATTCGTAAGAATTGCTTTTGCTCATGAAAGTATGAACTTCAGTAGATTTTCCTGCCTTATGAGACTTACTGAATCCTACCTACACACTAATATAATTGATAGTTGGTCTAGCTTCGTTACCTGAAATTTTCTGTCAGGTTTGGTTGTAAAACGAAAATGCTCACTCATATTCAAACGACTTAGAACATCCGTTCTAATCATATTTGGGTCGGTCATTGTCGTATCTGGTCGTCGGTCGTAGTCGTTAGGTGACGTAGAATGACTGATGTGAAACTCGCCCGAGTCCATGCTCGAATTGAGCTTTCTCACGTGACTTCTGTTACGGACAAAGGATTGGGCCATTGTGATAGCTGAAACGAGGTTCTGAAATTTTAGCAATGGCACCGAGGTACTTTTCTTCATTTGAGAATCGGCGTCCGCTGGATTCCTTTTCTCCATCTCTTTGATTACGGAAATTCGAGAAAATCCTGCCTTACGCTGCATTATATGTTTCACCTCTGGAAAAAAGAACGTAGTAGAACTAGTTAGTTAGAAAGGTTAGATTAAAATGAAAGCAAAGAGTGCTTTGAAGTACAGCTTCTTCTCCTGAAAAACACATATTGAAGGTTCAGACTTTTAATAATACTAATAGGAATAACCAATGAGATGAATCTCATCTACTTGACTAACCAATCAAATGCGAGTTCAGCCAGCGAGAGATAGTGGTAGTAGTAGTGGAAATTAAATCTAAACTTCCCTGTTCTATTTACGCCGCGACAAAATTTCCAGTTTTCTATCGTCAACTATCTCAATACTGGCTCAGAAAAATAGAGTCTCGTCGATACCTTTTCAAATGTTAAATACTGCTAAGTCTTCGTCTTCTTTAACAGAAGCAAGGTTCTTTCTTTCTTGATATCTCTTCAAAGTTACTCCAATGTGTTCAGGAAACGTTTTCTTACGTCTGAAATGAGAATATTGATGAGTAATTAACTGAGAGTTTACAGTTGTTAAGGGTTACAGATTATAAGATTATAATATTTGAACAAGCATAACAATAAACTCACTTGATCACTAAACTATTTTCAACAAGATGGTAGCTTGACATGTCTGATTTAAATAAAGTTGAAAGATGGTTGAGAAAGGAAGGAAGTGGTTGCATACGATTAATGTACTGGAGTAAAATATATAAAAATGATCGATGGAAAGATCTTGCATGTTCTCAATGGATTTTCAATTTAATAGCTTTTCTCCACAGAAGAATTACAGGTTCACTAATACTGAACCTCTATGTGGAAAAAAATTTAGAATTGATTTATAGTTAAATTGTAAAATATAGATGAGTTACTTTACTTCATCTTCACATAAATGATCAATTCTTACTCGATCTGTATATATACAAGCAATCTTATCACAATGTATAGTTGACACATCCTGCAAGGATTATAAAGGGTTTTCGGAATGTTTCAACAGAGCAATTAATACGTGGCGCAAAGATTTAAAAGGTATATGAATGAATGAAGTAGAGAAATGCAACAGAAACATTGTGTGAACGCTGTATTCTTCTTGGTCAATTATTAGCACTCTTTTACGCCCACACTATGTATTATTAATCCCCACACTTACTTCTCATGCGGAATAATCATTGAGATATTCTTTCTTATAAACTATTGTATAAAAAATACATAAGAAACATTACGTCTCATTGCGTTGCAATTCAAAGAGTTAAATGATTTGAGAGTGTACTATCCTGGAGTTTAAATGTTCTAACATATTTTACAACTATAAGAGTCTAAAGCTTTTCTGCTACAGAAAAGTTTCCAAAACAACCCATAAATATTCTTCAAATATGTCCAAATAATTGGAGGTGGTGTTGAATATAAACAAAGGCATGGTAAAAACGTGCAAGAATTGGTTGCACATGTGCGTCTCTATTCAAATAGCGAGAGATTAAGAGCTAGTTCACATGACAACCGTTGCAAGAGATGAACAACGTGTTTAGTTAGATACTTATGTCAAGCCTTTGTTTGATGCGAAACAAACTAGCTCTTAATTAAAATGAGAAAATTTGAAGTGCAGGTAAAGTCTAATTGCATATTACATGCATGCGTGTGTGTAATCTGCCCACGTAAGCATGCTTCGACCCACATCCAAATAAACAGGAGAGTGCTTTAAAACTAAATATGTAACATGCACAACAAATACAACTCATGCATGCGAGAACAAATTACGTATATTACTTTTCAGAACTAAATAATTATAACCTTTAAATTTTTCAAAAAGTTCTTCCTATCTGTTCTCTCTCTAAAAACCTTTAAACTGAACACAATATTGAGCCATGCAGTGTTTTACTACAGAAGGAAAAAAAACAGCGACACCTTTCAATGCAGTGGGCTATGGCAGAGTATCATGCATGGAATACCACACGCAACGAAAAAAAAACATTCTTTGCGCAAAAAGATGAACGAAACAGAACTTCTGCAATTATTATATTTCAGCATGGGGTAGTTAATATGAAGTGTTGCTATATAGAAATATCAAATTAAGCTTCTGTTTTTGAGCGGCAGGCGTCATCAAACAAACGAAAAACACAACTTTGAAATTAACTCAAAATTTTCACTATGAGATTCAAATGCAATAAATAATCACCAGATTATTATATACGTCCACTATAGTCACAAAGATGTAATCTATATACTCAGCAAACATTTATTCTCTACGTAATCAAGAATAACGCTTTCGGATTGTGAAACTACGAAAACTAAAGTTTGATGTACATTAATAGATACATATGCAACAGAAATAGAGTTAATATAACAGTTACATATACAGAATACTATGTTGGCCGTAGTTCAATATACTATAACAAAGCATAATTCAACTTTCTTCTCTGAAAACCTAATTCAATTTTAAAGTTTAAAATTTAAATATAGTGGAAAGGACAATTTCATTTTAGAAAATATAAATATTTTATAAGTGATTGATTAATTTTACTGAGTAGTAATATGACAAGATTTAAGGACACGCAATTTTGTCAAATTTGTGGAGCAATTTTGAAAATCAGTGTTGCTATTGCGCAGTTTAATACAAAAACTCAAAGTGGATAATTGTAGAGTATTTTGTGAGTTTTAATGAATTTTGACAAGGCGCAGTCCGATTGGAGCAAAGTATTAAATAAATTATTCAAAAATAATTTAGTGTAGCATTCTAGTTGATATACAGCTACAGGGAATATGATGTTCGGTGAAAAGAAATTTTTGTCTAAGGCTCCTATTTGTTCACACTGAGAAATCACATTAAGTTTTTTACCTTGACTTTTATTTGTACGTTTTTTTTTTCAAAGTGAGGGAAGTTATTAAGGTTGTCATGGTCGGGCCAAGCAGGTGGGCAACAGCTGCTTTTAACAAGACTTGTGCGTTCTCCAATCTTATTGGTTTAGAGCTAACAATGCATAGAGTACAATAAAGATGAAATAAAGCAAATGTTGCAAGTTGTCTGCAGCAAGATTGAGCACAAAAGACGACACAAAACATGGCTGCAACAACAAGTACTAAAAATCAAGTTGAAAACTCTCCCGATGATGAGGCGCTCACAAGCAAACTTGAGACAGTTTCAGAAATAAAGTAAGGATAATTTTATATGTACTTAAACTATCTATCTAGTTCGCTTGCTTACATATCGACACTAAATTAGCCTTACTGAAGTATAGTTAGATATTCACACTGGAGCATCACTTGTAGAAGAAATAGATTTCTGTAGGAAATACTAATTCAATATACTGAACAAAAAAAAAGAAAAAACTTTTACACTGGACTTCTTTAATCAAAAAGAAGTTTTGGAATTAGTTGTTCGCTGTATATCAAACGTAAATTTGGTCTTTTGACTTTTTAAAAGTAACTCTGTATAATATAATACTTGAGTCGATGGAAAAAAACTTCAGTCTGTAGACTTGAATTTCATGTATTTTAAAATCGACGGAGTCATTTCCATTGCAGTAATTTTCCATATTTTGCCAATTATCTTCGGCAAGTTGGTAAACAAACATGAAAGCAATGTTGCTTTGTCTCTTCTTAAGATGATAAAATTTTCCTGCTCTATCGCTTATTGATACTCTAGGTAAAGTTGGAATCATTTCGTTGTGGCATTTGCAAAATAAAATCTTAACAAGTCCAGTTATAGATAATGTAAAATATATGAACTTGTGCCTTCATTGAATACGTATACGATGGCGCTCCATCCACAAAGCAACACCATCAATATATATAGTAAATCAACTTTTACTGTATTTTCATCTCTACCAATTCCATGTTGAAAATTAAAATCTCTCAGTACTATACGCTTGAGCAGTTTTCCTCTGAGACCTTTCTAATCATATATTCATATTTATTGTATGGCTAATCATGCAAGCTAGTATGAAGGAACACTTCATTGCCATGATAGAAGAATTTATTCTCTATAGAAAGACATGTGGCGTTTTTATACAATTACAAATGATAGTCCCAGTTTACTAAATTTTTTACTCCCTTTTACTCTAGTAGTTCTCTACTTTATAGTGTACTAAAATTGAATGCATGCTATAAGTAATTATGTGGCTTTCAAATATTAAAGCATTTGATTTAAATCAAATAATGATATACTGTTTCAATTCACTCCAACTCTCTCGTAATGTGAACATATACAGTATTACAGGATGTCAACCAAGTTATAGATTATGTGGCTAGCAAACAAGCAAGAACAAATGGATGAAAATGATTTCAACAAATTTTATCTTCTCAACTAGTTAATGCATGAAATTTCAACTGGAAATTAACTTATATTATAACGCTTGCGCTCTTGGCTCGGCGGTTAAATGACTCGTTACTCGGACAACGGAAAAATCAGCAGAAACACGACCGTTGCATCTCGTGACGCAAGTAAACGAGTGGACAACGAATTCAGTCTAATTTGACTGAATCAACTAATTACTATAGATTCTACCTTATATTGTTGTTTTCCTGGCGTAGAAAATCTGCGGCAGTGAATGATTCATTCTATACATCCACCTGAATACACAAACTCCTATAAGAAAAACAATTATCCACTATTCAAGATGAACATGTTGCATAATTTCCAGTCTTATTTGACAACCAACAATCTTGGTGATTATATGGTTGAAATATTGGACATGATTTATCAAGGGAGTTTTCAACAAGGATATTTCTCAACATAACAAAGAATAGTGCTTTGAGAAAGTCTTAGGCCCAGTCTACGATATGTCAAAGTTTCTGTGATCAACGTGGAAATTTCAGTTAGGTAAATCCTAAGTTTTCCAGGATATGCTAAAAATATTTAAGGGAACTAATACAATGCTCAACACTGAACTACTTCACTCTGATGTTTCTGATCTTTCAAATTTTTCAGATTATTCAGAACGTAGAATTTCCCTGTGTAAAATTCCTACATTGATCACAGAAACTTTGATAGTGTAAATTGGCCTTTAAACATTCTGTACTAGAATGTTTCAGAAAGACAAAGGAAATTTCATGATGGCATTAAACCACAATCAGTTAGAAAATTATCTATCGAGTATAGAGTAGGTAAAGTCCTGTTATTTGACATGAAACATTTTTATTTCGTGTATATTGATCCTAACTAAGTAAACGTGACTTGAAGCTACACAGTATCTCTTAATCTGGCTCACAATAATACGTTGAAATTTGTGCACAACAACAATATCCACACGTGTGAGTGTTTTGTTTAATAAATGACGTGCATTCTTACATCAGGATAATGTTACCTGGGTTATATGAACATAATGATATTGAAAATGCAAATATCAACTATATTCATTACGCATGTGGTAAAACTTAATTAAACATTATATTGAACTGTACTATCAGTTTTTAACTATTCTTGTCAATGGAATCTTATCGATCCAGTGTTCCAAAAGAGGAAAACTTAAACTGTTTCCCATCACCAAACTTCACAGGGTAAAAATGGAGCAATTAGACCGACTGAAAACAATCTTGATGGAAGAGTGGAAGACGACGGAAAGAGAAGACCAATCTGTGAGGGATTATCAAAATGAAATTGAACAATTATTACATGAAAAAATGACGCATGTTGAGGAACTCAGAAATATCCATGCTGATCTTAATTCGGTAGGTTGAAAGGAGATGCTTACGAGTGAGTTAGGGCGCCTCTCAATTTAAATATCGTTGCGTTTTCCTTTTCATTAAAATAAGTAGTTTTACAAAGCAAAGAATTAACTGATGTTACGATAAGGTTATAGTGAAAAACAAGGTTTAATAAGATTTGAAATGAAACAAGTAGCTTTATTTAGATGGAAAGCCATATGAAACAAGCTCAGTCCAAGAGAGATATTTGCCTTGAGAAAGTGCGACGAATTCATGCAGATTATGGTCCACTTAAGGAAGAGATAGATCAAATGAGAGACTCGCTGGGTCTGGATAAATTACCTGGCATACCAGATGAAGATAAACTGAAGAAAGAGTAAGTAGGAAACAATGAAAAGACAAATTCTCTGGAAGTTAAATGAACACAAGAGTTTAAAAATGATAAAGTTATCCTCTAGAAATATAGTACAAAATTCCTTCTTTAGAAACACCGAATCAATAAGAGATGACTCTTCTTTAATCTTTAGGAAGGACATTCTAACAAACTACGTTCATTTTTCAATAGTTACTTGAACAACAATCGTAGTCCACCAACTTGGTTAAGTTCTCCTCCAGACCTCTTACCTCATTCGGTTGCCTCTCATATCATAGCAGCAAAGGCAGCAGCCAATCAGATTGTAAGTAGTCCTATGACGCCATTGGATGGTCGACCATTTCGACAACAACCACCTCCAATGAAATCATGCCTCTCATGTCATCAGCAAATCCACAGAAATGCACCGATATGTCCACTATGCAAGGCCAAGAGTCGCTCCAGACATCCGAAAAAAAATAAAAGAAAATTTGAGGAAACTAATTGATGAAAGATGACGTCTACAATTATCAAATATTGAAGCAAATATGGTCACTAAGGAACACAACATTATGAAGCCCAATTTGCCTGCACAAGATTGAATTATTTTCTAAAACAAAATGATATTAGATTAGTAAAATGAGTGTATGTAATGTCTATTCACACTGGTCATAAATCTCTTTGCCAAGACCCATAATACAGAGACACACCTAGTTTAAAACTGCTTGCCAATTTTTTCATTCTTACCTCGTTTTGAACTTCCGTAACTCAGTTTGTAAATTCAAATTTTCTTTCCTTTTATCCATGTTTTCCTCTTCCACTTTCAAATGTAATCCTCTGAGTGGAAAATAAAATCCTTTAAACATCTTTGCCTCTTTTTCATCAATAACTATCCATGTAGAATTCTCTTGGCTAAGTCACAAACAGTCGAGTCTTTTCACACTCCACTTCGAATGAGACTCCCATCGCATACACTTCGTTCATCTCGAAATCTTTCCTTTTTTTCTCACTCATGCATTCTTTGAGTTTTTCCATTCTCAACACAATTAACATAATATAAAAACAGTGCATTTAGGAAACATGAAATAATCGCTGAAGATCATGGTTTGGTGGTTTCATGTGATACAAAAAGTTAAATTTCGCAGACCTTAATGTAGAACTTTTGACCAAAAAAAACATTTGTTCTTCAGTTAAACAGAGAGAGCAAAATAATACTATGTTCACCAACAAAATAAAATGAGTGAGAAAAGATCTATTCATAACGTTTCTTCAAAGTGATTTCATCAAATTTCAAATTTCGTTCAAACAATGACAATTTAGAACATTAAATTATCACTAAAATCTCTGAAGTATGAAGTATGTAAACTTCCCCTGTCTTCTAATCCTTCTTCTTTGTTCTAAGTGCTTGGATTCTCTCTATAATTGGTGGATGTGAATAGTGATATGTAGAGTAGAGTGTGTCTGCCACAGGGAAACCAAGATTATCCTTATGAAGTTTGATCAAAGCGCACTCCAGTGGATAACTATATCCCAGATCTTTGCCAAATTCATCAGCTTGAAACTCAAAACGTCGGCTTAGAACAGTCATAAGAAAACCTAACAACTGCAAGAGATTTACAACAAAAAATGAGTCTCACAATGCTTGGTTCTTTCAACATGATCAATGTAGAACAACAGTCTAGTCAATTTTACTGTAAAGTATAGTGGCCAAGTTGGACTAAGATGTGCTACTACAATGTATTCTTGAAGGTCAAAGCAGTATAAATTTCAGTCCAAGATGGATCAGAGAATTGTAGTTATTTTAGCCTCACATTAAGAGTCAGCACTTTTTCATCATTCATTTCCATCAATAGACTGAAGTTCGTAAGACTGCTTACTTTGAAAATAGAAGTCTTTGATCAAATTGTGTGAAGTTTAAGGCTAAAGACTGTGATCATCATGAAATTATCCTAAAGTTTCCTGCTCAAAGTATGGCCATAAACTTACCTCATTGTAAGGAGAAAATAAGAACTGGAAAACGATGAGCAATCCGATTAAAGTTGGCTCGCTTGAGGTGAAACCAAAACTAGTGTACAACACTTTCCAATGAACAAGGAAACCAAATGCCATGAAACTGAACAAAGTGTTGAACTACAAAGAAATATTCCCATCGTTAGAGCACGTGTGTTCCTTGCTACAAGAATAAATCAGTGCAGTTCTTCTTAAATCATGAAGTAAGGTTGTTTGTAAGTACTTTAGATTTTTTTGTAGTAAAACTAGAGGATTCCTTGACTGAGAAGTGGCCTCACTGAATCTCTGAATACACTGAAGTTAACAGAATAGTTTTGTTTAATAATGAAAGAACATACTTGACTAATGATCAAATTTTTCACAGTATGGTTTAGTTTCCAATGTCCCATCTCATGTGACAACACAGCCAACACTTCTAAATTAGTACAGCCAAGTCTCTTTATCTTTTCAACATTCTTTGTTGTTGTGTTCTGGAAAAGTACAAATACATATGATTAGAGAACATTAATAAACTACTGCCTAAACAGATGGAAATTTCGTATTTAATTAAAGTTTTTTGAGGCGCTCAGTTTTACAGCAAGATAAGAGCACATCATATTACGTCCCAACTATATATCACCTCATCTTTACTTTTATCTTCCCCAGAATCCTCGTTTGACCCCACATTCTGTTCGTCTTGATCATTGTTTGCCACATCATGTTCCTTCACTTCACCTACAGAGTCCTTTTTATCCTCATCTGTTCCTTCTTTCGGCATGACTTCTTCGGATAACAACGTATCAAACAACACTATCTTCTTGTTCTTGTAGAAACCATAGAAATACGCATTGCTGTGGGAGGAACGCTTCGAGCCTTCAACCACGAGTAGTTTAGTGAGAGGGAAGTCAATACGCTTTGCAAGCTTCTCGATAGCTGAACGAAGCTCTCCTTCAGGGACTGGGGTGAACTTGTCAAACAGTGGAGCAATGTAGTCCATGTAGATTGTCAAAAGAAACTAAATTTTCAAAGAAAATTTTAAGAAAATGATAATACACACAAGGTAGAATAAATCCTGGGATGAATCCCATTATATAATGCAGTAAAAGATGGATGAGAGAATTGTAATCATTTTAGCCTCCAGTAAAGATTCAGCACTATTTCATCATCATTCAGTGATTAGACTGAAGTTTTCCTGACCAAACAAAGTAGATTTATTTATGATGCACATAGATTCATTAATTGAAGCTGTATTAGTCCAAAATAGTCTGCAGTAAATTGCAGACAGCTCATATGAAAACAATTCGAAGACAAGACCCCAATAACGCTATTATACTCTGCGTGGCATAATACTAGCAGTAATTATACAAACAATATATTACCAGAGAAACAATAAGAGTGAAAATCCAGCAATAAATAAAGAAATAATCACCACCCGATTTGATGATGTAGATCAAACAATTCATGATGGGAAGACCAATCACTAAACTCAAAATATACATCTTTATCTTGTCTTTCACAAAGAAACCAAATGTCTAAAGAAAAATAATATAAACCATTTAAACATTTCTTCTTCAAACTGATCAAAATATGCTTGAGATAGCAATATTTGACAGTATTTATAATCACCTGTTTATTAAATCCATGCCGTTCTTCAATGACGAACGTGCTATAAATACTCCATGGTAGTCCAGTTACACAACCATATATAGATCCAAGGACAATAAAAACCATAGACTGCAGAATCTAAAACAAAAGAGATTTTAGACTCAATCGTACAAATATTTAATTTTTACGAGCAAAGTGTTTTCTTTACCTCATAACTCTCATCATATCCAAAACGATTCAAAACTTTTCCAGCTAACATCCATAAAAATGGAATTCCACCCAGCAAAAGCACCAACTAGAAAACAACAAATAGGTAATAGAGTAGCACCATGTTCATCTACATAGCCCGATTTCCACTGGGTGAAATGTTCCGTGTGGAAAATAAATCTACCTAACTGATTGGCTAGCAATCTGCTTCGCCGCGAAGTGAACCAATCACATAGCTGAATTTATTTTCCACACAGAGAATTCTGCCTTATGGAAAGCGAGCTAAATTGTCTTTTCTCTCCAAGTCAACATCACACTACCCTACTTACTGTGGTCTCAATCTGAGAGTACAATGAACTCCAGAAACCGAAATTCTTGGAATCCAGCTGATACAATCTTGCCTTCTCAAATGTTTCTTGGTCAAGAACATGTTTCAACACAAGTGGGATTTCACTGGTGCTCTTTAGTACATTACACTAAAGTAAAAACTTTGTTTACTTTATATAACAATACAAATTGGCAAAGTTTACCACGTGGTGCACAAAGTGAAAATTTAACGTAAAAAACGAAACATTTCAGAAGCAACTTTAAACTGAATTTATAGGTGAAGATATTTAGTTTTATACCTGTCTTCTTAGCAGATAGCTTTCCCACAAATAAACCAACCACATGAACGCTAAAGTAGCAAGGACTAACGTAGAGTCGTAAACATCCACCATCTTGAATTTTGCTTGCGCCCGTCATATAACAGCTGTTAATTCGGAAAACTTCATCTTGTGTCAACCAGTAATGCGTCACAACTACTTGAAAGCGAAGCAGAGGTTAACCTGCACCAGGTTAAGAATGAGAGCTACATGAGAAATTTTTAGAAGTGTCAAGTGTGCAATTTCGTGAATAAATATAATGTATATTCGTGTTACTTTGGTCTATTCTAGTTTTTTTCGATAACAAGTGTTCTACTAACATTCGCACAACAAGTGTTCAAAATGCAGAGATTTTCAGCAAAGACAATGGGAAAATTCCGGTACGTTAGAAAAATTGGTGATTGTTCCGGTTTTGGGGGTTGACAAGTTGGAATGTCTGTTCTACAAGGTCTATAGCGTTAAAAAACAACTGTACATCCGTGACAAAAAAAGTCAGAGGGTTATAAACATTGATTTCTATATAACTGGATTGCGCATCCGGCTGCAAAAGTGAAGCCAGCGAAAATGACGAATGATGACGAATTTGGAGTACCAAGATGGCCGCCAAAACATTTCTGGTTAAGCGAAACCATGGTAACCAGTCACGAATTTGGAGTACCAAGATGGCCGCGACGGCTTCAAAATTTTGACTGATGACATATAGGGATGCGCAATCCAGTTGTATAGAAATCAATGGTTATAAAATTGAGTTACGCAAGCGATGGTCCAAAGCTTATTGCGCAGTCCTAATCTAACATATCGCAAATTGTGTAATGCTTGATTCTCTTTGCGAAGTAAAAACAGGCGCAGCGTGCTATGCTTTGTGGAAAGTGAAGTAGATGTACAAGAACAATCCCACAGAGAATATAACAGCTAGGTTGATATTCAAGATCAACTTCGTGCGAGGATCTTGTTTTAAACTGCTCATTTTCAGGATAAGTTCTTCTTGATCTTGTTCTGCGTTGTCATGGTGATTAGTTTCCAAGCCACACAGCCACTTGGACACTTTCTGACACATACTGCTGTCCTCATCTGAAAAGGAAGGGATATTAGAGGCAAAAGGACTTAGAATATTTCTGTACAAACCAATGCAAAATTTTAGATGTCTTCCAATGCCTAATTATCACTGTTTTATTTCTCTAAGCATGCGGAAGTTTGGAGTGGATTGCATAAAACTTAACGAAGTTATGCTGTATTCTCGGTCTAAATGAACTGAAGTAATAGAAATAGGCATCAAATATATCAATAACTTATTGTATTACCTTTGATGATCACATTAGCTTCCTCTATCATTGTTTCCCCATCATCATATTTCTCTTGTTTTTCATCCGCTTTGCTTGCCATTTCCGTCGATTCCGTTTTTTCAAACTCATCAATTGCAATGTTGTCTTCCAATGAATCAAAACGAGTCCAGTATGTCAGACGAGATATCTAAAGAAATCCGCATAATTGTTATATTTTATGCTCAATGGTATAGAAACACACAAGTGTTTTCTCTTGAAATCCTGTGGTGTTTGGTAAATTCATTTTAGCAAAGTTACATTGGAAAGCGAAATCTTTCGCAGATATGTCAATGAAGGGATGGTACACCTTGCAATTCGAACCATTATCAGTCAGCTTTGTTCCTACATACCATTTCAGCCCTAGGCTTCTTGCCGCCAAGCAATGAGAGCACCACAATACAAAGGGTAGTGACAACGAACATAATGAGAGCGAAATACATGAAGTTTAAGGTGACAAAACCAGGTCTTGTATCAGGTTCTCCACATTTAGGTTGCGCATACGCAAAGTCACAGATCATTCGTGATAAACCCAGTGCAAAGCCTATCATCATTCCATAGAATGCACCCTGTAATAGATTACGAAGCATTTTACTCCACATATAGCGTAGTAAAGACTCTGAAATTATCATATTAATATTACCTCTAATTGATTTACTACAAGATGAAACTTTAACTAAAGAAAGTTTGTGAAACATCCGACTTACAAATTCATTGACTCGTTTCCACAAGATTGCAAGAAGATAAAGAGCACATATGGGCGGAGCAAGATAGGAGGATATAGCTTGGATATATAAGAACATTTGACCACCTTGGAAACGTTCTACCACTGGGATCCATAAGATACTCACGCCACACATAACAACCACCCATACCCTGCAATATAAAAGAGAAGATGTACGTATGAGTAATAAAACTAGGCTACAATGACACATCAGACTAAGCATATTACCGTCCAACAATCATCAATTCTCTGGTACTTGCTGCCTTCCGAATTCTGCTGTAAATATCGATGGTGAATATGGTGCTTGAACTGTTGAATATTGAAGTAAGATCACTCATCAAGGCTGCCATCATGACAGCAAACATTGCACCACGTAAACCAGGAGGCATGATGCCCAGCACGAGACGAGGATATGCAATGTTAGAGCATGCTACTGTTGATCCACATACTTCCTTACATGCTTCGCCAACACATGCTACTTCATCTGCAGAGGAAAAATGCACATATGTTCTATCAAGGCAAATAAGACGAAGTGCATTACCTAGCTAAAGGATGTACTTGACCGAGCCACTGGAGTACTTTTGAATGTCTAGCATTTGTTTTCCTTTTTTCCTTATGATCTAGAAAGTACATCTTGTTTGGTTTAGTGTTTTTAGAAAAGGAAACCACAGCAAAAAGACATACCTGTGTACAAGACGCGACTTATCATTCCTGGCATAACCAATAAAAACATGGGTAATATTTTGATATAGCCTGCCATAAGACAAGCAGCTTTGCCATGAGAAAGATTCTTTGCAGCCAATGCTCTTTGCACTATAACCTGAACAGCAAACAAACAATTTAGAACAGTTTACAGCGGTTTAGAAGTCCCAATTTAGCACCGAATTTAGAAGTATTTTCTACCTGGTCAGCACACCAATACCAGATAGATGAAGCAGTCACACCCAAAACAAAGCCAGGCCAAGGAATATCACTGTCAACTGCATTACGAAGTAAGACAAATGAATCATCTCTGGGTATCCCACAGGTGGTATTAGGTATTGAACTGTTAGGAATTGCTTGCATATATTTGTCCTGTAAACCACTGTAGCCCCCCACTTCAATGAAGCCTGAAATAGAGAAAATCAAAAGAATGTTAATAAATAATTAAGGCATGTACCTAACAAGCAGAGCTCTCAAATGGAAAACCTTTTATAGACACAACCATTGCACCAAGGACCATGATGAAAGCAGATAGAGTATCAGTGTAGATGACAGCTGTGAGACCTCCTAGGATATTGAATATAAGAAGTTGATTATCACACAAGTATGCAAAGACATTAAGCTGCTGTGCAAATGACTATCAGATTACCCAAAGCAGTGCATAACGATGTCAGAGCAAGTTGGAGTAGTATTCCAAAATAGATGTTCCATCCAAGAGCTTGATTGATGAAAAGAGATGCAGAAAACATGTTCACCTACACAAAAAAATAAAATTGATCTACAAAACCATGCCCAGCAAGAATGTTTAAGTTTAGATTTACGGTCTTTGACTACGTACGGCAGGACATCAAGTTCCTTTCTTACCGATATCTTTGTAAAAATGTAGAGCAGCAAGGAGAGGCAGGCTAAATAAACCCGAAGTCTTTGTCCACCAAAACGACGCTGGATATATTCTGGCATTGTCCTAATCTAAAACATAAAACCACTTTGTAACATGATATGTTTAACAATGAGAAGTGGTTGAATACTCTTTCAAGTATTTTCCCTTTACACTCACCCCACTTGCCATGTATACAGGTAGAAAAACCCATCCGAGTACTTGCAATAGCATCAATGCCTAGGAAGAAAGAAGAACATTTTGTGCTAGATACGCATGCTTTCTTTTACAATACATACACCTACTGAAACCAAAAATACACTCACATTGAACTCAAAAGCTCCAACACCAATACCAGCAGCAGCACCAGATCCAGCTAAACCAATGAAATGTTCGCTACCAATGTTACTGGCAAACAATGATGCACCCACCTAGAAAAATATATATACTGACATAAGTTTCACCATAGTTATTGGCAATTTGCATTTTCCCAGTAGTACTAAAGCCTGTTTTTTGCTTCGCCTGTCCCATAGCGTACGGTTTGTTGAGCACCACCAGAGCGTAAGAGACCGTAGCTTACGGTTACCAGAAACGGAGGGCAGAATTCCATCAACCAAGATAAGGTCATGGTTACCATACACTTACTGGTATAAAACTCATAAAACGTCCAGCTAAAAAATAACCAGTGACTGTTCCACGATTTGACTTGTACATTGCCTGCAACAAGAGAAAAAGAATGCGTGATCAATGTTTTTAATCATATTAGTTACAAGTCATTAATATTCAGATATGATAGTGTAAACAATAGCAGAAAGCATGCTATATGAAATGCAAACTGAAACTCATCTACTAACCCTGCTAAAACCATGCAATCGTTTTGCAATTGTAAACACAGTGTACAATAAGAATTATATTAGACTAAAAATATAGGTACAATAAATATTATACTACGTTTTATAAAACGCATGTTCGCAAATATGGCTTGAATATAAAACCATATACAATGCCAGCAGGTTATAACAGTTTAGAGAAGTCCGAGGTCATAATATTAATATAAACATGAAGATTAAATTGCAACCGTTATACTGATTCATATTTAGTACTAGATGACTCACACACCCAGAGTCCTACTGCTATAACAACGAGGAAATATACAACAATGACGACCACATCAAGTGCGTTGATTCGAGTTTCTGCCATTGTAATTTAACACTTTTCAACTTTCTTGCTGATCAAAATATATATAAGGAAAACAGAAGAACAATATAGACGAAGGAATGCACAGATTAGCTAGTAAGGATCCCGGTGTCACAGTGTGTCACAGTGATTGGGTATCCCACTGACCTGAATAATATGGACTGCGCACGTCAACCGAATGATTGAAGCAGTGATTGAAGCCAAAATGACGCCATCGGCGCCATGTTGTGGTGCTAAAATATTCGATTTTCGAAATTTTACCATGCCAACTTCATCGCCAAAAAATACGCCGTTACATTGCGAAAACACAGCAGTTTTTCAGATCAACAGAACCAGGACATACTCAAGAAAA
>JAOBYK010299585.1:6021-17760 GCA_025434845.1 Phenganax subtilis | reverse complement strand
CGTCAACATTAGGTGCCGATGTAACTGGGGTGCGAAAAGAGGATGCAGGCCGAGTACTTTCGAACCTCCTCACAGAGTTCATGCATGACTTGGGTGTGGATGATGGGCTCACTGCCGTGGGGTATTCTACTGACGATGTCACTGACCTAGTACGAGGCACAGTTCCTCAACACAGAGTCACAAAGCTTGCACCAGCTGGAGCCCCTGGGGAGGAGGAGTTGGCTAAGCTGTTTGAAGCATCGATGAAGATCTATTGATGTCTCCGGGAATGGAGGTACCGTTACCTTATTATTTGATTTTTATATTTGATTGTGGGGGAATTGATTGGTTGAATTAATAAATGGAAAGGATGATTTAGATCATAAATTATCTACCCTTGTTTACAGGGTCTACCCTTTGGAGTAACTGAGAGTAAGAAATATATTCTAGATTATATATTGAGACAATCCAACTAGATTTCAGGTCATCTTGTAAAATTCCTAGAACAATCATACTTGGACATATTAAATTATGCAACAAGAAATGATAAACTATGATAAATTCTGCTACATGGATTTAACAAATATCTTGGAGAACAGGCACAGCAAATTTTCACCAATAGCGTTGACTTCTGTCGCTGGCTAACAGAAACTTTTATCTCAGAAGTTTAGTTTACTTGCTGTGAAATAGTATAAACTTTTGAATGTATAGCTTTCTGAAAGCAAGCTATTGCAATGTGCTGCTGCAAAACGAAAAAGTTACTTAAGTAAGTTTTTCTTTTCTATTTGTAAGGCCATTAGCATCGTGTTCAACAGCAGGCTTTTTAGTCTTCTTTTTCATTTCTTTCTTCTTGGGGCGTTTAGACTGTATGATGTCATTCCAGTACGCTACTTGATGAGAAATGAATAACCAAGTCAACCATGCTTGCATCGCAATAACACCAGCCAAGAATGTTATCCTAGGAATACACAGATAATGATTACTGCGAGATAATCTTAAAAATAATACCACGTTATAAATACAATCTACACTTTCAGTCAATATGTCAAAAACTCCAAGGCATGACAACCACAAACACTATTTATGACCAGATATGCACCTTAAAGGCTTCTTGTTAAAGTTAGGAACAATGTCGTGTCGATCAGCACTATCTTGCTTTGGCAAACCAATCCTAGAAAAAAAATTATTGGAGATCCGTAGTGATATGGTATTGCGAATGATTACCACCCAATCCATTATCATAGTTTGGTCCAAGCTGTATTTCATGAAAGCTGTGATGATTGTTCGTACCAAATTGTAATGATTGATAGCATTATAACAGCAATCCTTGCAACAACATATAAGAATGCCCAAATAAGCATAAGACTAAACAAAACAGAAAAACATCTTCAAGTAATGAATAGTTCAAGATTACCAGGACTAATATTGTACAGTTAACTTACGTGTTTTTCAAGGTCTCCGTTTTTCCCATGTAATTCAGAATTTTGATGCTGTGAAACACAAACTCGACAAAATAATGAATCACCAAACAAACCAAGGCTAGACGGGTAAAGCTGAAAAAAAATTCACAACTTCTATGTATCTTGCATGGTATACTGAAACTAACTTTTAAAGTTTGAACTGCAGTGCTAAATGTATTTATGTACTCACTTGCAAATATATGCAGGTAGAATGAGCAGAAGATATTGGAAATAAACATTTAATCTTGGCACCACCTCTTCCTAAAAACAGAAGAAAACAATTCACTTTAAATCAAAACAAAACCAAACACATCATTCACACTTCTTGCCAAAGTATAATTTCACAAGCACCTTTTTGGCTTTCAAGAAGTACAATTCAGGAAAACAGTGCAGCCAATAAGCAATTTGAAGAAGGAAATAAAGCTTCATCATAAATGTCATTTCAGTGTGAGGATATCCATCCCACAAGTTTGAGAGTTTGGGAAGTAAGTTTTCCTGAAAAAATGCCAAAAATTAAAAGCACTCAGATTTTGGTGATAGTAGATACAGTGTGAAATAACTAAAAGATTAAGAGTTAGCTATATTGCTAGTATAAAAAGTATAGACATGTAGTTTGTTGACCCACTAAGTGTTTAGAGTGTCAACCTGTCAAGTAATAGTCTTTGATATTACCTTTAAAGTAATATCTGCACCCCAGACAGCTGAGGCAAAGAAAAATGGGATATGTCCTCCAAGGTTGTTGAAACGACTAATTTTTGTCTTAGATAAATGGAATCTACGATTGATTTTCTGAAATAAAACAATGTAAGTTCAGACAATAATTTTTCATTTCATATCTAATATATAATTATAAATGGGCAGAGCCTTACATCTAGAATGTATTCCTGAATAATTGCATGAACTACAATCCATGCTAAGGAGTAAAAGAAGACAGTGCAAACATCCTTCTTTCCAACCATATACAAAGTCTCCTTTATTTCGTCAGTGTCTGGAAAAATAGTGAACAACAGTAACCCACTCACAAGAAAGAGTAAATCCTTGATAAATAAAAATCAACTGTTAGTAACTCTGACATATAGGGTGAATTTTTCATGGATGAATCCCATAGCTATGGTATCCCATAAATAGCTAAATATAAACCCAAACAACATCCCACTTGGTTAATAATTAACTAATTTATTGGTAAATCTAGTTAATAATAAAGCACTGCATTAACCTACAACTGACGACTAGTAAAAGATACAGTGAAAAGAGTATGGGACCAACATTAAATAATTTTCATGCATATGAGCAGTTGTAAATTCCCGAATGGGATCCAAAACCTTGCATGTGAAATCTTGAAAACCTATTTGCTATCTACTCTCAGTGAATCTCTTTTTTAAAAAGAAATCCATGAAATTCTTAGAAGGGGCTACAAAAATTGTGATTTTATACCATTTATGTACTTGGTAACATTGTGTTGTGGAGCCACAAACACACCTGCAACTTTTTGTGTTGTCTAAGAAACAAAAAAAAGTTTTAAAAATATTTACATTATGAAAAGTTGTTCAAAAAGTAACAGTTTGAGCCTTACTTTGAATAATAAACCGATCATAAAAACCATGCAAACGCATGAGACAATATCTCCGTGATTTGTTGTAATAAACTCATGGCTAAATACATTAGCTTTTTTCTTGTTCTTTCTGCCAACAGCCATGTTTTTTTCTAGCAAAAACAGCGCTGATCGGCGAGAAATAGCGTGCGTGAAAATAAAAACAAAAAATAAAGTTGCGATGTTCTCCAACGTGTTCTTCTAATTTCAGGAAGTACACGTCTCATACGCATGCTCAGTCACGTTTGATGAAAAAAGATGTCTGAAATACTTGCATCTATTCGCATGCGCAGTAACGTTTGGTGCAAAAAATGTTCACGGATGTCGTTAATGCATGGCGGAAATTGAAGCCTATTTTGTAGTTATGATCCATGCGTGCATGATCTAGGCAGGCCCACGAAAGCACTCCATCGGCTGTCATCTTGGCTTCATCCAATTATAAGCGTTTTCTTAGGGAGTTTGCATTCTAGAGTAGTTACATTTTACTGGATTCTTTTACCGATGTGATCGGTTTTTGGGTGCTGGTCTCGTGTTACGCGCATAAATACTAATTTCCTTTGATCCTGACCCGAACTAACCCTTGTCACGCCTGTTACTAAACAACTAACCAATCAGAACTCTTCACCGTAACACAAGGACATAACCGGTTTTTGCGAGATGGTCTATTTCGTTCTCAGGGCCTTGTTTATCCCGCTCGTGGAGGTTCTGGGGGATAGAGACGCACTCGTATTGGCATGTTTATTCGTTCGAAAACCAATCAGCATTGAGAAGACAAAATGGAATTGTCTGAGCTGTATTAGAAAGTATCAATCTTTGTTGTTGAATTACATCTCATATTTCATCTGGATTGTACACTTTACACGTTCCTTCAAAAATATGAGATTGTAGCGAGCATTTTTGTTGGAATCTAGCGAGATCCATGCAGGATAAAACGAAACTCTTGCCTTTGGAATTATGGCGTGTTATTCTATCACAATTGAGCATAGTTGACCTCTGTCATTGTTGTCAAGTCTCCAAAATATGGCAAGAGCTTGTCCGAAGTTTGGATAACACTCGCTGGAAGGAGTTATACCTGTTTCAAAATCCTTGGAGGCATCCGAACTGGCCGAACAAACCGAAATCGGAACCGAAATCGTGGCAGACAGCATACAAGGAAAGGTTCTTAGCCTCGAAGCAATGGCTGAAGTCTGGTTTTGATCATTCGAAATGCGGATTAGGACTATGGCATTTTATAAAGAAACGTAATCCAAAATGTTTGTTTGTTGGCCAGAATCGTACATATCTACGGTTAAAAGAAGCAGTTGCGGCATCATCTGCTTATGATACTATTTATATAGAAGATGCAAGTCGAGAAGAACCAAATGTTGTCATTTGCATTAAACACCCTTTGGAGATCATTGGCCTGAGTAATGACAGAAAAATTCGGCTGTCTGCGTTCGAGTTCCAGTGTTCTACGGCTCGTATTTCAAACATATGTCTCCGACCTGTTCATAGGCAGCCAATGGCTCCAAACCCGTTGCCAACTGTCTTAAAGGTTGGAAAGATTTACAGATTTTTTGTATTAAAACGTTTTCTAAAAGCTGATTTAATAATATTAACGTTTTTATTTGAATCGTGATTAGAACTCGAAAAGCTGTGTACTGCATATTTTTAATACGTTTTCTTATCTGATAACTGTTAGTTTTTTTGGCCCAATAATGAAGCAATTCTCAAATTGTTTGCTTTTTGAATATCAGCTGTCTAGCCATATTTTGTTGATTTTAATGGATCTGAAAAAGTTTGGAGCCTTTTTCAAACGTTTTTTCCCATTTCAAAAAAATGAAGAAGATAGTTTTTAAAATCCAAACGTTTTACGTTTCCGACGAAATTACTCATCCTTTGCTTGAGTTTCCACAGGGGGTTAATATTTTTAATATTTTATAATTTCATATTGACACTAGACAGAGTAGAATAACTAGGTAGGGAACTGGGTGCGTTGCCACTTGATAGGTGAGTATTAATGGAGAATTGTTTTGTTTAGGTTACGACTGGCACTTTATTTTTGGATAATTCCAATATTGAACATGGCCACATATTGGCCACATCTCCTGGTGAAATCTACATGTCTTACTGCTTCTTCAACAATGCTTCAGTCCAGATCCGAACATCGGGATTTAGTAAGATTGAACATTGTGAGTTTCAACATGGTGACCACACAGCAGTTTTAATTGAAGGAATGCAATTAATCAGCAAGTACATGCCTTTTGGTTTCCACGTCAATGATTGGATGGCATATAGACGTAACGTTGAGCGACCAAACGTGACACCTGAGGATTTGTACAGTTCTGTCGTGCACAGGAATTTACAAAGGACAATTATGAAAGTTTCTGAAGATGAAGTGATTGACTACCATTCACTTGTGAAAGACGTGAAAGAGAAAACAAGTCTATCAGAGAGCCACCATGACATAGTTCCTGAGGAGATGAGCATGCCACTGGCTCAGAGAACCAGTTTCCCTATAAATGCAGCGGCTCTGGCCATCTTAAGAAATTCCACAGGATGCATTATACGAGAGTGTCGCTTTTACAGCAAACGAACCGCAATATCTCTTCGACGGCAAGCTTCAGCTTGGATTGAGGGCTGTGATATTTTGAATTTTAGCCATGGAGTTTGTTGTAGAGGCAGCTCCAAAGTTGTCCTTCTTGCTAATATCATGAGAGATTGCAGTAGGTCTGCAGTGTTTTTCCGAGATCGTTCAGGCGGATTAGTTGCGGGGAATTCTATTTATCTGAGCGGGGAGGCTGGCGTGGATGTTCGCAGCGCGTCAGAACCAATCATTCAGCATAATCAGATCTTCAAAAGTCGAAGGTGCGGTGTGATTGTCATTGATGGTGGCCGGGGGACACTGTTTGATAATGATATAATTAGCAACGTGGATGCAGGGGTGTGTATTCTCTATCGAGCCAATCCAGTCATCAGGTGAGAACAGATAAATATAACTAAATCAAGCAAGTCTCACACTGCCCATTAAAATCATCTTGCTTTAGACTGAGTGAAGTTTATAACAATCGAACACTGGGGCATATTGTTATACAGTGGGGTAGAACCCATTTACTGTTATGGCAAGAGTCTCATCTTGAGTAAAAATATAACAAAGTTTGGACTACTGGAGTGCATAGGTACCAAATGAGTGGATAATTAATAATGAATATCTTTGTGTACCAGATGCAATCGTATTTGGAAAGGACATGCAGTTGGTATTGCTGTTGCTGAAGAGGGATTTGGATATATTTACTGCAATGATATTTGTGGCACACGCTGGGCTGCTGTTGATATTCGTAGTAGCGGTCATCCTGTTGTTATGAATAATGCCATTCATCGTAATCTTGGCGACTCCATTACAATTCAGCAAGGGGCCTCTGGACTCATTTTTCAGAATGTCATCCAAAGTTAGTAGTGCCATGTTAACTTACAGACTTGTATAGCACTTAGCATTCCAGTTTGTTTTACGTCGTTTAATCATTGTGACTGTTTGTTTCGAGACTCTTGCCACTGAACAAATTAGCAAGAGAGATTGGCATTCAAGAGGAAAGAGCCTGGCAGGCCCTGGCTCAATAATAATGATCTTGCATTTAGAGAGAGTGAGCAAAGTCTTGCATACTGGAATAGTTTGTGCCTTAATCAAAATTTTACTATTTTTGTCTAGAGAGCCGTGCCTGTGGGGTCTGGATTCTATCCGCATCGCGACCATTAATATTTGGTAATTACATTAGTGAGTGTGGAGGGCATGGCATTGCTTTTGTTAACACAGCAGATGAACGTCGTAGAAACCAGAAACTTAGCTCACATTTTGTACAACATGACCAGGATCAGGTAACAAACAAAGACTGTTTCCTTCCTCCCTTCTTCAGATAGTTACGTGACATTTGCAAATTATTTTTATTTTCAGGATCAAGCACCGGCACTTCTGATATATGATGACGAAGATTCGTCTAGATCAATTTTTGAAGATACTAGCCCCTTCTCCTTCGAATTCTTGTGTAAGTTCATCTATTTATTTATTTATCTTGCTATTGCTCGCGCGCTCGTTTTTTGCTAGTTGCGCATTTCAGACTTTTGCGCATTTCAGACTTTTGCGCATTTGAAGACAAACCCAGATTAGAGTGTTGAAATGTTGAATCGTGAATTGTAACTGCTAGTTAAGTCGTTCCTGAGTTCATTTCATCATATCAGCGTAGTGATTATGATAATTAAAAACGTGAGAAATAAAATGAAAATATTTTCAATGCAGTGCCTCAACTGGAGAAGAACTGTGCTATTGTTGACTACAATAAGATAGCTTTCAACCATGGCTGTGGGCTCAATTTTACGGGCTCAGGTGACGTCATCATACGGGGTAATTCATTTACCAATAACCGTGGCAATGGTATCGCCATTGAACAGCCGGTTGAAGTGAGTATTCATAGCAACCTGGTTATCAGCAACTGTGGCGTGGGTATAGCTTTGGGTGTGAGTAGTCTAGCGTGTGTGCGAGACAACTGCGTACATGGTAACCATAGAGACGGGATTGTCGCGCAAGGTCGTGGCCGAATTCGTGAAAATGACGTCATTGGAAATTTGGACTGCGGGATTGTGATTCTGGGACCTGGGGATCCGTTCATCGTCAAGAATCGGGTTGTCTCCGGACAGTGCTCGGCCATCGACGCACGTTCCGATGCCAGAGGCTGCGTAAGTGAGAACGAGGTCTATAGTAAGGCACAAAAACAGATTTCTCAGGAGCTGACATGCACAACTATCATTGAAAATAATGATTTGGTAGAATGTATGCCAGATGATATAAACAGAAGACCAATGCAAAGTGGAAATGCAATACCCAGGCAAGATATTTCAAATATTATCGCCAAATTGACGATGCCTCAGACGCAGAAGACAACTAATGACTCTAGAACTATGAGCAGGTTTTGTGTGATATTATGAAGAGGTAGGTGTATCTTGGATTTCTTCTTGATATTTTTAGGTAACCAGATTGTTTTATCCATAGCCTGACCTGGCTCTAAGCATAAAACGATCCGGTTGTCTTTCATCAAGAAAAGCCCAAAAGCTAGAGTTGTGTTAGTCCTATGAACTTGTTTGCAAATGTGACAGAATCTTTAGCAATTGGAATTGTTCATTCCATGTTGCATTTTTGTTCAATTTCAATTCTTTTGCATAAGCTTTGGTCTGCATGTCTTAAAATGAATGAATATTGGTTAGTTTAGTTATCGACTTCTGGCTTTGCCAGGAAATTGTAAATATACGCTTCTTGACGAGTGTGGAATTATACTATTAAATTATTCTAATATTTACCGGAGTACTTGTGGTAATTTTTTAATAGTCATTCACCCAAGTATCATATTTTGTGGACTAGAATAAAAAAATGAAGCCAAATCGAGGCATTGCAACTTACAAGGGGAAAACTATGAGTGATTAGAATAATGATGAAATGGAGCGGCAGGGTTAATTAGAATGATCAATATAATTAGTGTGAATTAGAAAAGCTCATTAGAACATGTAAAACAGTTGATTAGAAGGGCCAAGAAATATGATTTAGCTGTTGAACTATTTGTAACTGATATTTTATGCATTTAACATTTGGGAAGTCTTTGTTTTACATAAATCATTTTTCCCACGGTACAACGGACAAATTTCAACTGCAGTTCTTCCAAAAAACAGTTCAGAAGGTAGTTTGTTTTTTTTCAGTTCTATGTTTAGCTGATGTTACAACAAAACTTATTTTTACTTAATTTCATCATTTAGTGTTATTCGTGCAGATATTTTCAGCGGGTAGCTACAGCAATTATATTTTCCAATTTTGGTTTTAAAGTGTTAAAATAACTTCTCCGTTAATAATAAGTGAAAGAAAACAAGTTACATTAATAAACTTATTATTCACGAGATTTTTTGCGGTTTTAATTAAGCGTTAGCGGTGCCGCTAATCTTCACAAGACAGCGACCGTAAGAAACATACGACTTTCGGCAGAGTAGTTGACGGACTGTTATATTTTATGGGAAAGTCAAGTTCGTGCTGATAACGACCCTTCTTCCTCTGGTGAAGGGCACTCTTCATATCGAGTGCACCGACGAAGTCCCTGTTCAACTTTACTGTGAAAGTTGCACAATGTACGCAGACGGGACTCAAAATATCTCGGGAGTATTGAATCAAAAGTCTCCATGCATGAAAACAGGTGGGGAGGTACTTGAGGTTGTCCAGGTGTTCCTAAAAACTTCATGCATTAGAAATCAGATCGGTGTATAAAAAGAATGAACTAATATTGATTATCTCTTTAGAACTTGTTTACTTTTAAAATTTGGTATTGACAGAGTTCATATTTTGCGGTAAGAAAGCCAGCGAGTTGGCCTGAATTCCATTTGCAAAGTAAGGAAAAACTTGAAACAAGATTCTCTATTAATTTACAACATTGTAACAAATCTATATTAACAAATCGGTACGCGTGTTTAGCTGAAACACTAATAAGGTGTGCTAGACATAATATAACACCTGATAACAAGAGTTTATGCAAACTATTGTGGAAATTAATAGTTATTCTTTGTATTTTATGAAGCAACCTGAAACGATTTTATTTGGGAAGAAAATATGACAGATTTTTCCCGCAACTGCTCAACAGCACGAAACTCGAGCGAGTTTACTTTTGTGGAACCTGAACATTCTCATACGACTATCATTCTACTCATAGCCATGGCTATTGTAGTTTTCATTGAAAACGTTACAGTTTGCGTTCTTTTTTTCATGAACAAGAAACTAAGAATAACTACAAACATTTTCGTGGTTTCTTTGGCTGTTTCCGATCTCTTGGTCGCATTGTTGTTTGTTCCTGTTTATCTAGGGACAGCTGTTGGAAACAAAGTGAATTTATACGTTGTAACATTTCTGTTATTTTCCTCCTTATTTAATCTCTGCGGTGTGACTTACGATCGTTACCAAGCTATATTGCAACCTCTAACTTACCATGCTGTGCTTACATCGTTACGCATCGCAACGATCTTATTTTTTATTTGGATTCTCCCTGTGATTCTAATCTTATTACCACTTATTTGGAGCTCTCAAGATTTGAAAACAGGCGCACTAATCAACCGTATTTACTTGGGTTTCATGGTAGCTGTCGTTTTCACATCTTGTGTGGCTATCTCCAAAGTCTATTACAGAATATTTAAAGCAATACGACGTCAGTTGAAACGGAAGCGTCATGTGAAAGGAATGTTTGGGCAATCTGAGCTATCTTCTACCTTCAGTGTTGACAGATCCACGACTCAATTCACATTGCCTGCAGAAAGCCCTAGCCTGGTGTCCAGGATGTCTGACCACGAAATCCAACCCCTTGATGTGCTGCTTCCAAAACAGAATACAACCTCTTCTGGTCTTCGGGATAAATCATCAACCTTTCAACAAACTCGTAAAGAAAGCACAGAAAAAAATGCAGCTCTTGAAACAGAACGCAATTCTCAAACGCCTCGGGTTGAAAAACGCAACGGTTCGAAAAAGTATTACGATTTTCATCGGAAACTGCGAATAATCCGTTTCAAAAACTACTCAGAGAGAATACTCACTGATGTCCGCGCAGTTAAACTATTTGCGATCATTATCCTGGTTTTCGTTATTTGCTGGTTGCCAGTTATTATTATAAACTTTATGGTCGCTATTGATAAAGTAGCTTTCATTCCCCAATTTATATTTGATATATCAGTGTATGCATTTGTAGCAAACGCAATAGTTAATCCGCTGCTGTTCACTTTCTACAAGAGAGATTATCGTAGAGCGCTCTTGCAATTGATATCATGTCGGTGGATAAGATCACGACGGAGAAAATCCGTAAGGAGTTTTCACACTGTAGGATCAATTTAAAATTTAAGTGATTTTGTTTTATTGTTAGCTGAACTACAACAGTATTGTCTATAGACTAGAGCAATATTCAATAAGTATTTAGTCTACACGAAATTGTGAATTAAAGAGACGAAAAAGTACTTTCCGTGTTTGCTTTTCTGCGTCCTATTCATTGCGCAGATCGTGTTACGTTTTTCGCGCTTAAAAAATTAGCATAATTTGCAGCAAATACGGCCGCAATGCTTTTTGGGATAGTATTTGGAAATTGGAATTCGAATTTAATGAAGAAGGAAGCATGGCCTCTTCTGCTTTCAAAGCTTCAAGTTTTCCTGACCAAATAGATGATCTTAAACAACAACGCAGCTTGCAAAGGTTGTACTGTAGTGTTTGCCATGTTATATTGAACTCTTCTTCACAAGCTGATGCCCATTATGCAGGGAAAAGCCACAGAAATAAAGCTAAAATGATTGAGGTAAAACTCTCATATTGTATGTGTGTTTTTTGTCGAAGACAAGCTTCATGAGACGGAAAATAAACTTAGTTATATGTAAAGTCTTTTTTACGATAAAACTATAGTCGAGTAGCATAGAATGATGTGTTTCTATTAAAGAAACACTTTTAATGTACAGCGAGTTAGCGTTTAATTTGTAGTACAAAATTATAGATAGTTTTTACTGAAATTGAAAAAAACTATCTAAAATTTGTGTACAAAGAGCCAGATGTAAAAAGTGCTTGGTGATTTGCACAAGCATGTCGCTCACCAAACAGCACAAGTGAAAATGTATTGCAAAGCTTTTGGTCTGTTAACCTGGACTAGCTTTATCAGCGCAACTTGGTGAATCTTTGCTTCA
>JAOBYK010299474.1:0-13272 GCA_025434845.1 Phenganax subtilis | reverse complement strand
GTGTTTCAACAAATGACGGGAGGTGTTATAATAAACGAATCTAATATTTCGTTGATGGTGGAAACAAAAAACTGAGCAGCGCGAACAAAAAACATAGTAAAATATTTTTACTATAAATCTACTATAAATTTGGTCGGTCCATTTTTAAGGACAAAACATAGTAAAATTTTTTTACTATAATAAAAGATGATGGAAAGTGAGGAGAAAAAGGAGATTATTACTATGCAAAAGAAAATTGATTAAACGCCACAAAAAGATCCAAAAAAAGTAGAGGCCGGAAAACATTTGGCTCAACTTTCTAAAGAAGCTAAGGAAAGAAAAAAACAAAAAATATTAGAAGAAGAAAAAGGGGATAATCTAAGTTTTCATTATTCCTCAACTTCTTTTTTTTATTACCCATCCTCTTACTTGGAATCTTAATTATTTATATTTCTCATAAACATAAACTTAGAAAAAATTCCTTAAAAGAAGAACCTAAGGTGAAAAATGAACCTAAGACAGATAATAAAAAAATGGAAATAAAAAACCGTGCACTCCTTAATTTTGATTAATTTTTTTAAATCTTTTTTTTTCCTATATAATAAATGAGTGATAATAAAGAATACGTTAACCAAATTTATGGCGCAGGAATTTTAACCTTAGTGCCGTAGGAATTTCCATGGTAAGTCAGAAACTTTTGGGAGAATCTCTTGGAACTCCTAAATCTATAAAAGGAACCTTAAAATTAGGAGGTGCCATCTTCTTCGGATCCATCTTAGTAAAATATTTGGAGGATAAAAAATTTATTCCCGAAAAAATTCAAAAATAAAATGTGAAGCTTAAATAAATGACTTCTATGCTTGCAGGAGGAATTTTTAACGCTTTTGCTTTTGCAGGCGCAGGATTTTTATTTTCAAACTTAATCATAAAGAATATGAGAAAGTAATGAATAGACATAATTTAGCGATGGAAAAATTAGCTCGAGATAAAGAAGTTTGGTATGAAAAAGAAGTTTCCCAAAAAATAAGGAAGCACGTTTACGGGAGGAACTTTCGAGCGCTAATAAAGATATAAATATTACTAATAAAAATTTAGAAAACCTTAAAAAAATAATAAATTTTACACGTTTAGAATGGACCCCAGAACCAAAATTAGAAGATTATTACAAACCAAGTAAGGAAATGTTAGAATATCAACATGTTGTGATGGGAATTTCTGGAATTTTAGGAGGATGGAACTTAGGAAAAGCCTTATTTTAAAAATATTTATGTCCTAAAAAGATAATTTTTTTTTTGGTTAATGTGGAAAAAGTAACGTGTTTTTAAGAAATCAATTTTTTTTTCAAAAAAATTTTCTTATAATAAATGAGCAATTCTTCAAATATTTCTATGCGTAAAAAAAATATGACAATCATGATTGGTAACAAAATCTTAAATACAAATTATAAAAAGAAAAAAGAATTTTACTCTTATTTAGATGATAAAAAAAATAATATCGTGGAAAAAATTAAAACGCATAATAATAATCTTTCTAATTTAAGAAATAAACAGAAATACTTAAAATCCCATCCTTGGGGGAGAAAAACTTTTACTCGAAAAAATAAAACGCTTTATGTTGGAAAAAAAGAAGAATTAGGAAAAATTAATGAGTTAAAAAAAGTAAGAAAAAAAGAAGTTTCTAGAGTTAAGGAAATTATTAAAACAGGGAATCTTTTAAATTATTTTAGAAACATGACAAATGTTGAAGATAAAAATAGGATTCCCTATAAAATAAAATTAGAAAAAAGTGCTCTAGAAGGGAAGGAAAATGATTATGTTATTAATATTTCTACAAATAAAAATGAGAGTATCTTTAATTTTTTATCTGATGCAAAAAAAGATGTTATAAAATTTATCGAGGAAAACCTCACCAACACAAAAACTCAACTTACTCTTAATCGGAAAATGGTTAAAAGAGATCCTGCTACAGGACAAATTATAAATGAAAAATTAGCACATTTTAAAAGTAAACAAGTAATTTTCCTCGAAGGAACAAATGTGGAGGAGGAGGTCCAAAAAATGATAGAAAAAATGTTAAGTTCCTTATCAGAATATCAAAAACAAGACTCTGGATTTCAACTAGAAAAAATAATAAGTCTCGATATTCATACCGTAAAATTTAATCCTATAAAAGGAGAAACTTTCGTTGAGACCCCAGAATAATAGGGTTAAAAAATGCAATCGTAAATTTAAAAAAAAAGGATAATCAATGTTTTAAATGGAGTGTAACTAACGCCTTATTTGGGAACAAAAATAAGAATCCAAATAGAATAACAAAATATTTAATAGAAAAAACCCAAGAATTAAATTGGGAAAATATAAATTTCCCAACAAGCTTAAATAATATAAACATGTTTGAAAAAAATAATCCTAATATATTTATTAATGTTTTTGGAGAAAATAATGGTATTATTTCTCCTCTAAGAATTTTCTGAAAATAATGCTTTGCGAGAGGATCAAAAAATTATAAGACTCCTCTTATTAAACGATCAACACTATATAGTCATAAATAATATGAGTAGGCTCATAAAATCCCAAGTAACTAAGAAATGTAGAAAAATACATATTTGCGATAGATGTATAAATTGTTTTGGAACGGAGAAACTTCTTAAAAAACATTTAGAATATTGTGGAAAAGAAGAGCCCTTGGCAATTTTAATGCCTGAAGAGGGAGATATTATAAGATTTAAAAATTATCATCATCAAAAAAAAGTTCTCTTCGTATTTTATGTAGACTTAGAATGTTATTTAAAAAATATAAATATTAAGAAAGGAGAAAGCACGACTCTTTATCAAAAACATATTCCAAGTGGTTTTGGAATTTATCTTAAACGTTTTAATGAAAAAATATTTCCCTCAAAATTAATAACTTATTATGAAACAAATCGCGAAAATAAGGTTGAAGAAAAAGAGATGTGGCTCAAATTTTAGTTGATAAATTGGAGGAAATAACAAAAGAAATTCATCATAAATTTAAGTTTCCTAAAAAAATTATTATGACAAAAAAAGATCAAACTAATTTTTCTAAAGCAAATGTTTGTCATATTTGTGAGAAAGAATTATTAGAAGATAAGGTAAAAGATCATTGTCATTATACGGGAAAATATAGAGGTGCTGCCCACGAAAAATGTAATATCTTATTTAGTAAGCCTGATTTTATTCCAGTATTTATTCATAATTTAGAAGGATATGACTCACATTTATTTATAAGAAACTTAGGAATTTCAGAAGGAGAAATTAATTGCATCGCTAAACATGATGAAAAATATATAAGTTTTACTAAAGAAATTATTGTGGATAAATATATTTCTAAAAAAGATGGAAAAGAAAAACAAGTTAAGAAAAAATTAAGATTCTTAGATTCCTTTAAATTTATGCCAAGTGGGTTTGGAACCTTGGCAAGTAATTTAGAAAGTACTCCAGAATTAAATTCTTATTTTAAAAATCCGGAGGAAAATATATTAATGAAAAGAAAAGGTGTATTTCCTTATGATTATATTGCTAATATCGAGAAACTTAAAGAAAAAAATCTTCCAAAATATAAGGATTTTTATAGTAAATTAAATAAGGAAAATATTACTAAGGAAGATAACTCACATGCTCAAAAATTATGGAAAAAATTTTGCATAAAAACCTTAGGAGAACATCAAGATCTTTACCAAAAAGGGGATGTTCTTCTTTTAGCTGATGTGATGGAAGAATTTGGAAAAGTATGTTTAAAAAACTATAAATTAGATCTGGAGTGGTATTTTACAAGTCCCGGATTGGCGTGGGATGCGTTATTAAAATTAACAAAAATAAAATTACAATTATTATATGAAATTGATATGCACCTTATGATAGAATATGGAATTAGAGGAGGGTTTTCCGTGATCACACAAAGAAAAGGTACTGCTAATAATAAGTATATGAAAAAATATAATCCTAAAAAAGATAGTACTTTTGTTTCTTACTTAGATGCAAATAATTCATATGGGTGGGCCATGAGTAAAAATTTACCCACCCACGGATTTAAATGGATGACAAAAGAAAAACTAGAAATCGTCGAGCGAAAACAGTTTTGTGAAGAAAAAAATGGGGGTTGTATTTTAGAAGTAGACTTAAATTATCCTCGAGAACTTCACGATTTACATAAAGATCTTCCCTTGGCGCCAGAAAGAAATAAGGGTAAATTAATGTCCACCTTTTATGATAAAAAGAAATATGTGCTTCATTATAAAGCCTTAAAATAATATCTTTCTATGGATCTTAAGTTGGAAAAAATCCACAGAGGAATAAAATTTAAAGAATCTAAATGGATAAAACCTTATATAATACTTAACACAAACTTAAGATAAAACGCAAAGAATAAGTTTGAAAAAGATTTTTTTAACTTAATGAATAATTCTGCATTTGGGAAGACGATGGAAAATATAAGAGATAGAATAGATATTAAGCTCGTAAGTAATAGAAATAAGGCAGAAAGATTATTTAATAAACCTTTTTTTAAGGGAAGAAAAATATTTTCTGAAAATCTAATATCCGTTCAAATGTATAGAAAAAGAATAGTTCTTAATAAGCCAATTTATGTGGGGTTAAGTATCTTAGATATTTTTAAACTAAACGTGTTTAAGTTTCATTATGATTATATTAAGGAAAAATATAGGGATAAAGCAAGATTATTATTCACAGATACAGATTCCTTATGTTATGAAATATTAAGTGAGGATTTGTATAAAGATATTTCTGAAGACGTGGAAAAATGGTTTGACCCTTCTGAATATCCTCAAGATCATCCCAGCAAAATTGCAATGGGAAAAAATAAGAAAGTAATTGGATTATGGAAGGATGAGGCAAATGGAAAAAATATTAAGGAATTAGTAGGATTAAAATCTATGTGTTATAGTTTTATCTTAGAAAATGATAACATAAAGAAATGAAAGGGAATTAATAAATCTGTGATAAAAAATGAGATCACGCATCGAAATTATTTAGAGTGTCTAAAAAGGAGGAGTACAATTTATAGGGAAATGAATATTATAAGATCTTATAATCACGAATTATTTTCTCAAACCATAAATAAGTTGGCCTTAGATTTTAAAGATGATAAGAGGGTTATTTTAGAAGATGGAATAAACACATTACCTTGGGGACATTATAAATTATGTGAATAAAAAAGGAGAGAAATTTTTTGTACGAAATTTTTTGGGAATCGGGTGATAAATTTTTTGTGCGAAATTTTTTGTGAATCGGGTGATAAACTTTTTGGACGAAATTTTTTGGGAATCGGGTAATAAATTTTTTGGAAAATACCACTGAGCTATATAATACCTGGAGAGCGTGCTCGGAAGCCAAAAGTGAAGGCAAAAACATGGCGGATGCTGGCGCAAGTTCCCATGACCACGTCCCCGTTTCTCTGGTGTATTACCGATGACCAACCGCGATCCTAAGATATAATATATCGTTTGCCTCCCTGGTTTTGCCCAAAATTTTTGTTCAAAGTGGTAAAAACTTTATTTTTGAAGAAAAGTCGAGAATGCTGTGTTCCTGCGCAACTTTTGGACACTATTCCTCTTTGCTAAAGAAAGAGAATATATATTCTCTTGGATAAGCACTGAAAAGTTTAAATGGACGCAATAATATTTAGATTTTGTGGCCCGTTATCGCACTTTCACTTCGCGACCAGGTTCGTGTTTTGTAATTTGTATTTTTATATATTAACATTCAATTGTCATCTAAAGCCCTGTTAAAGAAACACTAACATCATGAACTGAGAAAACTACATTATGCGTAGCTTTATAAATAATACAAAAATGAAAAATTAAGTAGCAAAATAGCTTGTCATCAAGCAAGCTGTTCCTTAATTCAGTTGTTTTTATTGAAATGCTCACGTTACTAAAACATCATTAAATAAGGCTAGGAAAAAAACTGCAATAGTTTTGTAAACTCAATATTTTATATTAATTGTTAAATGCAAATTTGGTTTATCTGACAATTCAACAACAAATTAGTCAAAATATTAATCCAATGCAATACAATATTTATTGACTCTTCCCAAAACGTACCCACAGGCTTTTGAGAGTCAATTGAAATTCAAAAATTTTAAAAGCTACTATCTATTATCATGCATGAACTGCACTTGAACACTATGACCCACAAGCAGTTGATGTTTTCAACAATATAGCCCTGAATTTGCACCAAGCTGAAAAAATTTGGCAGATTGCCAGATGCTGAATGTATCTTGAGTTGCATGCAACGTGATGAGAAAATAGTTTACTTCCACTTATTTTGTAATTGTATTACAGTATGTTTGTATTGCTTGTTTTATTTGTTTGATATTTGCAGGTATCAAATGCTCCTGGTGTCATTTTTGAAGGATGTGGCCAATTATTGTCACACAAATATGTTGCAGAGCCCAAGAATGTGCTCCATGATTGAAATAATTGCCCCATCAACAGTTAGCACTTCTAATGTTAATGGCGCAATTACTGATTAAATAATAATTTCAACATTCAATTAATAATCAATATTATTAAATTCTATTTTATACTAATGAATTCAAAACTCCCACAACATTGCTTTGAAACAAATGGTATTAAATCATCTATTTGTCCTGAAGAAATTTAAGGTTTAGTCTTCTTATTAGTCTTGTTCATACCCTTTTTCTTCAAATACTTCCACAGTATTGTCAATTGCAACATAATTTCATTCCTAAGATTTTGCATGCATTAATTAACAATGAATCACAAACAATTTATGGTGAATACTAAGTTTGATATTTTCAACTAATTAGTGTACTTCCAAATTATGTTTTTATGCATCTTACTATCTTTAAATATACCTATTTCAATGTAAATATAACTTTTTTGTAATAATTATTTATACATAAAATTGAAATTAAATGTCCACATTAGTCCAGTTGAATGATCATCATCATCATTAGATCTTGCATTTACCAATGAGAAAAATATTTAGCTGTTCGAATGACTTGCAATCAAGTCTTTCATGACTTTTCAGAGACTTTGTTGGAGCCCAAGTGCAAGATTTTCACTTCACTTCACTCTACAGACAAAGAATTAAGATAATACTCTTAACTACATTTCTCACTAGCAATAGACAGCCATAAATTTTGCTGTAATTCAATTTATACATTCACTTGTAAATAAACCAATGCAGCCTTATATTCACAAGTGACATAACTGTATGTGATACAACTGTTTTTGAATGTATATAACTGTATCTGATGTACTGATATAATTGTGTCACCAACAATATACTTATTGTTGAAATAATAAAATATTTTATGAGTGTATTTGCTTTGAAAGAACCTGACCAATAAATCTATGAACTCATTGGACTTCCTCGTGCAAACTGTAAATTTAATCTGTACAATGAAGCTAACTGCTGGCTTTGAACTTGTTTGACAGTTATAGTGGATGCAGCCTGCTTTGGACATGATCTTTCACAGAACACTGACATTAAATACTTTTTCCATATTATTTTATGAAATCCTAATGAGTATATGACGCAAAAACAGTAAACAAATGCTGTTTTATGCAGACAAATATCACTCATCTCCCTGAGGTTGTATCCGTAAAATACATGCACTATACCTGCTCGTTTTTGCTTCAAATCTTGTCTTCCTCAGTAATTGAGAGGATCCATATACTTCCCATGAGCAAGAATGATGTGCAAATTATTAAACAGACATATTCTCGTTGAAAACCATGTCAAAAACTGGTCGGAAAACACTACAAATTTTCTACCAAAACAGAGTATATATTTTTTTATGAAATCCAGGGGGGTGTGAATTTGTGGTGGGCTCAGAAACAAGCCTTGTGCAGCGGTGATTCCCATGGCAACAGGGGACGTGGTCGTGGCAACTGGCGTAATATTTTGTCAAAAACCGCTATGTTTTTGCCTTCACTTTTTAGACTGCCGAAAGATTGAGGCACGCTCTCCCGGTATTATATAGCTCAGTGGAAAATACCCATCCCCCAAAATTTTTATAAAAAGTATTGTGCAATACCTATAAATTTTTTTGTGGTGGAAGAGACCAATTTCTATCTACTTAAGGCGCTTTGTGCCGTGTTGATAGAGCTATATGCATACCCTTTATTACACAAGCTCGCTAAAAAATCAATCCCGTGGTAACTGGGGCGGAAAGAGAGTTTACTCCTCTTTCCGAACAAAAAGTAATCCACTTTGATAAATGTGTCTCATACTGAGCTTTTATACCCTTTCACCACGATGACATAATAACGTCTACCGCTGAATTTGAAAGGCCTAAACGTTCTATTTGCGACCGGATACAAGGCATATCATTAGTTGAAGAGTGCGATGCATTGAATGGATTTGATTTGGTGATGCTGGAAGACGTAGTAGTCGTTTCGAGGGTAGTAGAATCTTTGGCGTTTTGACCAAAATGCGTTGGAGGACAGGATATCATGGTTGTGTTGACCAGTTGGATACTACCAAAATGCCGAAAGCTTTCTCCGTTATTATCTTTTGTACTACCTGTAGAATGCAACTAAATGGGGGAAAGCAATAGAATTGTAAATTGGCCCACTGAATGGTAAACGCATTGACATGTAGAGCTCCAGGATCGGGTTTATATGAACAATACTTTGAGGACTGAGAATTTAATCTGGATGCAAAAAGGTCTATATCTGGCTTAAAGTCAAGCTCTTGCAGACAACGATGTAATTCTTCAGAATTTAACATCCACTCCGAATCCTTGTAGGACCATCTAGATTCCGAACCAGCCACTACATTTTGTACCCCCTTGACGTGTGCAGCTGTGATCCAAGTGTGTTTAGAAATACAGAATTCCCAAATTTCATGAACAATGGAGTTTTCCATAGATGAATGGCTGGACCCCATGTTATTAATCATGTATACCGCCGCACTGTTATCTACCATAAGTTTAACATGTTTGTAGCTAATCTCTTCAGAAAAGCTCTTTAAGGCAAAGAGTACTGCTTTTAATTCTAAGTTGTTTATGTGGATGCTAGCTTCAGCTGCAGACCAATTTCCCCCCATTTTTTTTGTCCTAGTGCACCACCCCAACCAATAAGAGATGCGTCAGTATAAATGGAAAAATCAATAGGCGGTTTCGACACATAACAAAAGCTAGTATCAATACTGGTTTGCCACCAATGAAGCTCCTCTAGTCCAGAGGGAGAGATGGTCATGAAAGAGTCAAAATTGCCTTGGTTTCCTTTTAAGGCCTGAGTTTTATCCCGGTCAAGGTTTCTGTAGTATAGAGCTCCATGTCTCACGCCAGGTAGGCTAGATATAAAATGGCCTATAAGTTGAGCCACTGAGCGAATATGTATTCGTCCTGGACTTTTTAATGCCTCCTCAGTGAGGGCTTTCAATTTTGCAACTTTTTCTGCAGTTAAGGTCACCTTCATTTCGACAGAATCAATTTCAAACCCAAGAAAAACGATTTTGTGACGGGGAAGGAACACAGATTTTTCGGGGTGGATGGTAAATCCTAGAGATTCGAGTAATTTAATAGTGTGCAACACATTTTTAACACACTCATCAAAGGTTGCGCCCTGTAAGTATAGGTCATCGATGTATGCAATAACGATGTAACTGTCAACCCGTAAATAAGCCAGAACCGGTTTGAGCAGTTTCGTAAATAGTCTAGGGCAAGTACAAAGACCGTTTGAGAAGGCAGTAAATTGATACAATTTATTGTCAAAAGAAAATTTTATGTACTTTTGATGAGAAGGGTCCATTTTTACACTGTAATAAGCATCCTTCAAATCAATAGACGACATCCAACAGTCCTTTGTTACCAACTTTAAGACTGTCTGAATATTGTCCATCTTAAAATGGGCATTACAAACAGATTCATTAAATTTTTTCAAGTTTAAAATTAAACGTATTTTCCCGTTAGGTTTTGGTACAGAAAATATTGGCGAGATAAATTTTGCGAGTTTCATGTTCACTTGGAATGATGACCTTTTTGGCAAGTAGAGATTTTGTCTCTTTATTTACTGCTTCCCAATGATTTTTGTCCACTGAGTTATGTGGATGAGAATTTTGGTTAGATAGTGTATCAATGAAATCAATCAGGCTGCCCTTTACTAGCCTTATGATACTGGGGTCAGATGTCAATTCAGCCCATTTAGAGGCATGACAGGAAATTTGACCAGCCTTAAATTTGTTTGCCCTGTCGTGCAGATAAGGAATTAGATATTGTACGAAAAACGTGGGTGTTAAAGTTACCTGTGGATCAATATTATTTAGGCTTTGGAGAATTTTTTCTTGTTGGTTTGGTAGTTGTTGCATCTGCTGGGAGGGTACTGACCTCTCCCCCGATTGGACCAAAAAGACATTGGGCCTTGAAATGGGCTTCGAGAATTGTCAGAGCGAAATCTACTCGTCTGACGTCGACTGGGGTTTGTTACGGTTTGTACCACTCAACTAGCATTACGAAATTGCTGTCCCTTGGCATTTAAATCATCCCCGAATAGCATGTGCTCGACTTTGTTTGTGCGGGAACACGCCTGCTTAAAATCTTTTTGCAGAAAGGGTTTTAGCGCGTCTCTGCGCTTGAAGGATAATTCCTTCGATACGTGGTGCATGAGGGCTGTAGCATCAATTAATTTGGTTGCTAATTTTTGTAAATTTGGTTTTTTGTTTTGAGCATCTGAATTTAACATGTCATCAAGTGCTATCATAAGGCAGGATATATCTGATTGCAAAGAATCTTGCAAATATGCCAGTTTGATATCTTGTTTCTGGCTATTTTTGGTTAGATTACTCCATATTTCTGGATTAACTCGTGGTACATATAACTGGTCGCAATTTGCAGGACGCTTATAGGATTTAACAATCGTTATGAGTTTTTCAGTTTCAAGCTCTGTGGCTAAATTTTTGTTTGAAATGATGGCCAATTTATCCGAAATTGGAGGCCCATATTCATCAGAGAAGAAAAGATTGTCTGAAATTTCAGAAAGAAAATCAGTTTCGGAAGGGATTTGCTTTGCATTTTCCACTTCCTCAGATATTTCACCTTCTTCGTCTTCAGATTTGTCGGACCCTGCATAAAGACTCAAGACATCCGAATTTATTAGGGTTTCATGGTCTTGGCCATCTTCATTTTGCTCTGACTTTGGGGCCGATCTTGCGCTCTTTGGGGCGGGTAAAGCCGATTCTTCATCTGCAGGATTTGCCCTCTTTGGGGTTCCAGTTAAAGTGTCCGTCTGTTTAGTATTAGTACTTGGTGTAAGCACCGAAACCAATTTCTCGAGTAGTGTATTGGTGACATTAACACCCTCGTGCATAGCTACTTGTTTCTCATGCATGGAAGAAAATAATGAAAACATTCTGGAGTCAGATGAAACAATTGTTTCAGGCAATTTTTCGACCAAGCTGGAGTCAACGGGCTCTTTGTCTACTTGAACAATGACTTCATAGTTCGAATCCATATGACGCTGCAAAAAAGACGTAAATTAGTGGCAACTTATAACCTAACTAAGAACTAAAACTTAGCTGAGTAGGAAGAGTACCTTCTAAAGCCTGCAATCCAGAGGCAAAGGGACGAAAAGAAGGGCAAACATATTCACGTCTGGCGTCGGTGACAAGGTTAGCACAATTGGTTTTCGGTGACAGGCCGGCTCTCTCTCCTACAACTCCGTAACGACCGTAGGCTGATGACGTAATAGTATTAGCCTCGTATCCTTTTTCGAAAATATTCTTACACTTACTCACGCTCACTTTTTCTCCAATTTTATATTTAGGTAGAGGATGATTTCCAGTCCAATGCCCACATAAAGTTAACCAAACTTGCTCAGAATTGTTTTTATTGACGACTTTAGGCTTCATCAAAATAGTACTATGCTTCGTATTTTTATAATTATTAGCAAAATCATCTAAAATGTCTATCCATTGATAAGTTCCTTTAGAATAAAAATATTTCCAGATGATTGTTTTTAAATTTCTATTAAATCTTTCCACGATGGCAGCTTTTCTTTCTGAGTTTGTGGAAAACTATTTTATATTATGGGATTCTAATAAACTTTTCACGCCCACGTTGTAAAATCCTTTACCTTCGTCAAATTGAATTTTGTCAGGGTAGCCCGAAAATCTAGACTTAAATTCTTCTAATAGCTTGCTTACAGCCTGAGTCATATGTTGAGTATCTTTTTTAAGTACAGGAATAGCAAATGCATAACGACTTAAGATTTTTACCCCTGTAAGAATCCAGTTATAAGAATTAGTTTCCGGACGTAATTTACTCATACCTACGAGATCTAGCTGCATCTGTTCTCCGAGATTGTTCACATACGTTTTTTGTGTTTTATATTTGTTTACTATGCGTTTATATCTCGTATAAGTAACTTGAGTTTTTAACCAAGCTCTTATTTGTCTTCTAGTAATAAGTAGACCATCCCTGTGAGCTTTTCTAAAAAGTGCTTCTACACCTTTATAACCATATTTTGGATTATAATAGAGATTTCTAAGTTCTTGCTCTTTCTTATAAGCATTTTCCTCCACTTATTGAAGGTAAATTTCTAATAATACGGAGCTTAGATTCACATTACCGATATTTGTACTTACATCGAATACGAGCTTGTTATAAATTCCATCCTTTATACTCACAGTCACAGAACTTTCTATATTTTTATATTACGTTACGGATCCGTTTAAGCTTTGTTCTGTGGTGATGGATATAGTTACTATGGAGGAGCTTAATCGTCCATTCATAAAATTTTTTGTCTTATCTACGATATCACAAGTCACCATGACGTATCTTAATCCTAAATGTACATCTACTGTATTATAACTTGCCTTCTTTGCATTTGCTTTAATAATCTTATCTTTCTCGAATCCTAATAAAACTCCAAAAGTCTGGAGATTTATGTCTCCAGATTTTTTATTGGTTAATTGGCATTTATTAGAGTGACTAAGTATTTTAAGTTCTAGCTTATATTCTAAAAGCTTTTCTTTGAGTTGAGCAAAGTTCCAAAAACCTTGATCGAATTTAAGCTCGTTCTCACCTCCCGTACTTACCAAGGTGTCTAAAATCATATCATTAAAGTTTTTTTTTATATTTTTTTAGTCCCAAAAAATAGTAGCCGTCTTTACAAAAAGACGCTCTCCAAGGTCTACTTTTATATTTCTATCTAAGAAAATTTTTCTATCTCCATTCTCTATAAATACTGTTAGTTTGTTCATTTATTACTGCGGCGCATGCGTAGCAGCGCCAGCAGTTTAAAAATGGCCCTTGTGTTTTTTTTTTTGTTTTTTTTTTATT
>JAOBYK010299363.1:0-19545 GCA_025434845.1 Phenganax subtilis | reverse complement strand
ATACAAAAATTAATGACGGGTGTAGATAAACGAGCATCAATTTATTTCAGACATCAGCATTATGTTAAACAAACTTTAACAAACAATGAATTACAACTTATAACATTTAAAATGGCATGTTTTTGTTCAGTAACCGCTATGTGGAATTTTTGAGTGGCTTATAGTCAGGGCCCCCTATAATTTGCTGGCGTAGACATTATTTTGATGGGCTTACTGACGCGAGGGTTCATATTCGGGAACAAAAACATAACAGATAACGTGCAGACAGTGGTGCAGACAACATGTCATAATGTGGACAAGCTTGTACGTTCGACTTGAAGAGTTTCTTTGTACAACGAAGTATTTATAGGATGAACACCCATGGTTTGGGTTAGAATAAGAATATACGTTAATGGATGAGAATGATCATACCAATGGCTGGCCAAAAGGTGGTTATCCAGCTCTGCAAGGTCCATATTACTGCGCTGTTGGTGCTGGCAAAGTGTACGGAAGAGAAGTGTCAGCCTCAATGAGAGAAGAAGGTGGTTTGACGCATATTTACGAGGCTATCGAGCGACTTTCCAAAGCTCACGATTTACACATCAAGGCGTACGACCCCAGAGATGGCACTGACGATATGCGTTGTCTGACAGGCCATTGTGAGACCGATATCCTGCAAGTGTTCGCATACCACGCTACTGCGCTAGTGCGCCGAGGACGGACATGGCTATCTGGAACACCGCAGACCTGCTACAAATGCAGACCCATACAAATATACAAAGTTACTGAGAGAGTTGTGAGGACTGTTTGTGAAATTGTAGACTAACTTTTCCTTAGGCAGGACGAAAGTGGATGGGGCGTAGTTTACAATGAAAGATTATGTTTAAAATGGTCGTATTTGGAACTTGACTCCTGGTTTTCATGTATGGTAAATAATCGGCGATGTCTTTACCCGGTACTAAATTAATATTTGTCTGGATAAATGTTTTTGCTCGCTGCATCTGGGCAACTTTCGTCCACTTACACGGCAGCGGAATTGTGTAAACGCATCAATCATGCAGTGAACGTTTTTACTCTGACTAATAGAACCGGCCTTAGTTAAAATGAAATTTTATGATTTTATGAATGAAATGATTTTAACTAAGGCCGAGTGACTAGCGGAAGTCAACGATATGTTTTAAAGTTTATCGCATCGTAGAGCCGATTTGCTGTTGCTTTGTACAAAGGAACAAATGTAAGTAGGAACGAAAGTAACGGCTTTGTCCCAACTCTTACGCTATAGAGGGCTCTGTGTCAACTTCCCCTGTAGGAGGGCTCTGTGTCAACTTCCCCTGTAGGAGGAAACAGGAGTAACTGCAGAGTAGTTGACAGATTCTTTTCACATGAGAAAGTAAAGTTCGCTTTGAGAATCGAACCCCAACTGGATTGTGGTATTAGTAATGTATCGTCTGCATGTGATGGTCATGCCGTCTTGTTGACATTTGCTAAGGTCTTCATATTAGTTTGGAACATGGCGTTGTTGCGTGATAGGTCTATCTACTGTATTCCCAGCACAACATTAAATCATAATCAAAGAATCATAATCGCCTCACTTTGTATACCAACATCTACAGTAAGTTTTATTGGTGCGGCTCTACATCTCAGAAATTTGTGGCAATATCGCAATAGACAGCGAAGACGACCGTCAGCTCATCCGCGCATTGTATTGTACTTAGCCCTCTCTGATTTATTCACTTGTTTTGGTAAGCGTTACTTGACCAGTTTAGAAACTAGTAGACAGCCAGCTTATGAGGTTAACATTTAATGTCCGAAACTGAATGGAAACGTAATTGGGAAATATTTTTAATTTAGGGTTGTTTGCATTGGGAATAATATTGACCATGATTGATCCCCCAGTTCAGAATGGCGCTACAACTTTTCGACCAAAATATCTTGCTTACGACTATATTAGTCCACCATTTGAGGCAAGTATAAGGTGTGAAAGCATGGTTGGTTTCATACATCGGACAGTAAATTTTTCTTGACGATCTATCTCATTGACAACTTTTTCAGACAAACATTCAGCTCTAAGAACTTTCTATACTATTAAATCGCTTAGAACTAAAACAAACATTTTTCCCATTTTTAGATAATTGCGCTTTGTTTTTTTCTATCCAGCGTCATGTGGACATTATCATTTGCCATGGATATATGCTTCCAGTGTTATAAAATTGAATTGTAAATAAAGCGATTTACATTATGGTATTTTCCCCTTTCATAATATGTAAAGCAATATACTATGCAATTATGCCCTTACTAGCTAATGTGATTTTCAGGAAACCAATCCAAAAAATGATATCTTTCAACGTATATTGTTTATATTTCAGTTCTATGCTTGTTTACCATATTTTGTCGTGGGGAATACCTCTCGTATTTGTCGCCATTGTGCAGGGAGTAAATTATGGAGTATGGCCGGATGAGTAAGTGCTCAAAATTCAAATTTCTTGATCAAGATCAGGAATTGCACGTAGGTAGATAATATTTGAGTGATTTGAAAAAGAATTGGTGCAATGAGTGAGTTCTTTACGTAATAAACGATATACCTACCACTTCTGTAAACTTCCGTCGATAGTATTTTGCACATAGATAGTTAAACAAAGGCCATAATCTCTTGGCGGACGCAAAAGTGCTATGAAAAAGTAATATTTTTGCGTCATTCCACTCTAGTTGTGAAGGTTTCAGCGGTCGTCAATTAAGACTGGTCCTATCCTATGTATTGGTAGTGGTTGTCATATTTGTCAGTCCTGTCCTATACCTCATCACGTATAGAAGAGGTAAAAATTATGTGTCATGATCGCCTCAGGTTTTTTGCTCGGAGCGGGCGTTTGAGGCTTGTTTTCATATCATATATGGTCGTAATGGTCGAATACGAAAAGTCACGATATCGCTTGTATCTTCTCAGCAGTAAATCTCGTAAAAAATACACGTATTATCTTCTGATAGTTGGTTTTTTCATAAGCAGTTGGAAATTGTTGTAATTTGGCTCGCAGTGATGTGAGCGGCTCAAAAATTGCACGTTCTTCTACGTTTGACCAAACCCGAATGTGGTGCCATTATGCATTCAACAATGCTTAAAAACAATGACCATACTAAAAAAGATGGCAGATGTACATTTTACCGGAATGCGTTGCGGTCAGAAATCGTTTAAAGAGGCGAACTGACGTCTTCAAAAAGTCAGACATTAGGCAGGAGATTATTTTCTTCGTTGTTTCGAAAGTTCACACCATTAAGTGTTTTCTTGATATATATATCTTTTTAGCGATTTATGTTTGATGCACGCAATGCATTCTGGTAAAATGTACATGCCGCCATATAGGCTATAGGAGACCCTCAGTGATTATGCTATTAAAATGTTATAGCTGGACAGCCTGGACTTGGCGGAATTTAGTGATTCGTCACTAAATTCCATCTCTTCATGCTACTGCTGGTTGAAATTATTTGGTCAAATATATAAAAAGGAATGCAGAGTATCAATCATATTATATATCCTGAGTAATCAATAGAGCTGATGTAATTCTTTTAAAAACTTAGTATTGTATAAATTCTTTTCAATTTCCCGCTAAGTGACGTGATGTCTGCTCAGCAGTTGATTTGATGGAATTGATGCTGGGATAGCAAATGTGTTACATTAATGTCTAATCACAGAATGGCTTTTTTGTATCAGTTGTATGATCAAGGGTTGTTGCTCATCGATTTCAACTGTTTCTCAATACAGCTGTGTGATGCTCCTATATGCAGTAAAGCTTTCCGAATACTGTATATAGAACCATTTACTGCTGTAGAATGATACGTACTTAGTGATCACTGTTTTCAGTTAAGCAGCTACTGAGACGCACTGGTTGTTTCACTTACGAAGAACGAGAGGCTCTAAATGTTTGCAAAAAGAGATTGTTTTTGATGTGGGCTGTGTTTACAATATGGTACGTAATTATCTTTGCATATTATCACTACACGATTTCAAAGTTTATTTTATCAAATTTTAACTGAGTAAATGGTCATTATTAATATACTCTGATCTCGTCAAACAAACTAACAAACGAGCGAACAAACAAACACGCACACAAACAAACGAACAAATAATCACCCTCGTCACTTAATATGCGCTTAATGTTTTCAGTTGGTTTCCCAACATCATCACAGTCATATATGATTTGATAACTGTCCGTCGCAAACAGCTCGAGAAGTCTAAACTTGACTGTTTGTGGTATATTGAGGTGAACGTAAATTTACATAGTTTTATCATGAGTTTTATCCAGGCCTCAGTTTGAAATGCTGACATGTAATAAAACAGGCAATAAGTACTTTGAATGTTTGCATGGTGATATACAATAAAGATACAATTTTGTGGAAACACCACATAAAGCTTTCGGTTCGTATGTCCGGACCGTCATTAGTGCTAATCCTGATTTGCACTGATGAAGCTACGAGCGTACGGACAGAGGGCGTTGCATATACAAATTTACGTGGTTTTTTTCCATAATCTTATATTTGTTAGAATAAAATAAATCTTCAGCGAAAAATATCGTTGATCAGTCAACAATTCCTTGTTGAAATTTTCAAAGTAAAATAGGGTGCTCATTTTCCGGGCAATCTCTTTCGGGCGTAAGTTCACTATTGTGTTCATTACCCTTTCGTGCCCGACGCTGAACTAACAGAATTTCAATTTCAGGCATTTTTGAACCCATTGCAAGGGCTACTGAATTACTTCGTGTACCGTCGTTCATTTAAAGTGTCAAACGAGACTAGACGCCGCGAGGGGGACTTGCTACGAGTGCCACACAGAATATATGGTACTTTGGATCGTATACGCGATGCAATAACAGAACGTAGAGCCGCTCTACAAACTGCTTGCAGTTCACAACAAACCAATCCCAATCGTTTACACGAGACTACTAATTCGTTACTGTTTTACTCCCAAGAGCCCTCAACACCTTCGCAAAACGAACCCAATTATACATACGTTGCTCGCTTACTGGGGGAGGAGGCAGGAATACATAGTTTTCAAGATTCGACCTGATCAGAATAGTTATAGCCTGGTTGGCAGACAAGACTATTACGGATGATAATGAGTTAGCGTACGACACTCTGATGTACTCGAACAGACAAGTCTTGCAGAAAATTTGTTGAATCCTTGCGACGTGAAAATTCAAAAACCCCCTAACCAAAGTTATGGAAATTCGTTCGAAGACCTGTAACCACGATTATAACCTGAGGAACGAATTATCGAATACTAATCAGACTTTACCACGCACAATGTCCGAACGCTTTGAAAACTTTGTTACTATAAAATATTAAATAACTATTCGTCATTTATGTGCATATATATGTAAACTGTTTATCCAAATGCTAGTTACTAGATTTTCATATACTCCTGTAATGGTGTTTTCATGAATAAATATTATGTAACCGCTATGTGGAATTTTTGAGTGGCTTATAGTCAGGCCCCCCTATATTTGGATGGCGTGGACGTCATTATTTTGATGGGTATACAGACGTGAGGGCTCATATTCGGGGACAAAAACATAACAGACAACGTGCAGGCAGTGGTGCAGACAACATGTCATAATATGGACAAGGTATTCAGGCATTCAGGTGCTATGATTCAAGTGGGTTACTTACTACCAGTGGTTTCGTCTTCGTCACGTCTTCCTGCACGAAGTGCGCATGTGCGTACATTATTCCGTGTCGCCAAAACATGTCTGCTAGTAAGTTTTCGTGAGATGGCTGAAGATATTGAACAACTGCTGCATTAAAGAGGTTGGAAGAAAGGCTAGCTAGCTATGGTTTATTTCGAAGATAACTTTTGGGTAAGGTTTTGATTCTTTTCTTAAATTTAATTTAAGCGTTTCATTGGTCTTTAGTTTACTTGTTTTTGTGTCATTTCTGTCATTCAAATTGTTTGATTCATGCTTATGCCGGAACGGCGATCTTTTAAAGGGAGAGAAGAATAATGGCTACGATGTACTATATCATACTATGAAACATGGCCTTGCCGCTAGTCGGGAGTTGGCAGACTTTATTCGTGACAGGTTTGCGGATGAAAATATATTTTGTGCATTCTTCCTTTCAAAAATTATACCAACTACACGATATTGTTTACATTCTGTTTGAACATTTTCACACAAACTTATGGCGAATATAATATTTAATACTTCCTGTGTTTTCGATATTCACGAATTCTTTTTATGTTCAATCTTGATTTATGAATTTTTAGAGCTGCAATCGAAGAAGGTTATGCAAAATCACTGAGCAAAATTTGCAAGCCAACAAACGCTGGCATGCCCCTAGGGTAACTATAATAACTTTGCCAATATTAACTAAATTTAATTTTGTCAAAATTTTGTTTATCCAGCTAGTATGCCATGTAGCATAAATATGAAATTTAGCCAATAGACTAGAGCTGACGGATATGCCATGAAAGTGGGATAGAATTTAGGTAAATTTAGCTTGTGGAATGGCAGTGTTTCAGTGTACCATGCTTCACTCCTTGTACTATACAAAGAGCAATTTTACATGTTAGGGTAAGATTCTTTCATTTTACTAGCCTGGTATGTTGGTGCAAAACGCTAAAGCTTTGCATGTTGTCTTAAAATATTCGTTGGAAGTAAATACAATGTCATGAAATATCCACACTTCAAATTGAAGACTTCCCTTGTTAAGCATTTGCAGTGCTGGTTATAGTAGCATCATGGATATTCATGATGGTATATTTTTGTCCTGACCTGTGCAAGAGATTTTAAGAATGCTAGGGAGTATGATGTGCGATTGTTAGCAACAAAATCTGTGAAAGCATTCAATGTTTTCATTTGAAGCTGGCTTGAATATCAGTGGTACACCTATGACCGCAATGCAAAGTGGTACAGATATTTTGTAAGGGGGAGTGTAACTGGGCCATTGGGTGGAACATTTAATATGTCTGGGTGAAACTCTTAGCACTTAGTTAGTTGATGTGAAGATCCCCTCAGGTTGGATAAATTGAACCATTTAATGATGAATAAGTGTACCAAGGCATTGTGAAGTAGGGAAGTGAGTATCAAATTAGGGTGGTAAGGGACAAAGGTAGGTAGGGGCACAATAGGGGAACACAGGACAAAATATGGCAATGAAAAACGAAGTCAGACAGCAAGTGATAAAGTAAGGGCAGTGAGTGTTTGTTTTGATTGTTTGCAGTTGTTACTGAAAATAACAATGTGTATGTGATGAGTAAATTTTTACTGTTTTCCATTTTTTCTTTACTAGTACTTTTGAGCCATGTTGGAATATTGTGAAGAGCTCCACGGAGTTACTAGCCAACTCGTATTCTCAAGCTGTTCAACAGCTCCATGATTTGATTAAAATTGTCAGAGATTACAATGAAGCTCAAAAAGAAAATCAGAAGTCTGTAAGTACATGAACTGAGTAAAGTTGGTCTGCCATATTCCAGATGAATATGTGCTTTATCCCAGTTCCCCTGCACTTTCTCATGCCAGGCAATTTTACTGATCAATGTGAAACTCAGATTGCCACTTGATTGACCAGTTTCATGTTTTCTTGTTAGTTAAAGGATGATTTGAATGCCACTTCTGAAGTTGTGACGGCAATTCAAACCAAGACAACAGCAGTTTTGAAGGTCAGTGTATTATGCAGTATTGGTGTGATATAATACACTTCTGAAGTTGTTTTCTGTACTCAGCTGAATTTGTGCAGTGCTATATGCTAGACCGTGTGTTGACTATGTTCACCAGAGCTCTAGTCTTACTCTGTTATATTGCTCTTTGTAAATCCAGATAATTTTACTCATCAATTTGGATGATTTTTTCCATACAAGTTAACATATTTGGTATTATAACTGCACTGTTCATTGTTGCTAGGGACATGCACATTATTCCTGAAAATTTACCCATTTTTCTATTCCTTTATTCCCAAAACTTCCCATTATTCTCAAAACTTCTCCCCTATATTTCTCAAAGTTATTTCCCGACTCAATCAATATCAATTCATATTAAAATCGGGAAAACTAGAATTTTATTAGTACTTTGACGCCTAATTAGGTTTAATGCTTCACGAAAAATAACGTTTAACGCTTTTAACGAAAAAATGGCCTATATTATCAATATTCTTATATTTAACCTATTATTCCTGGTTTCAAAAAGTCCCCTATTAATCCAAAAAAAAGTTCGGAATAATGTGTGTGTCCTTTGATTGTTGGGTTAAAATGCTTCATTATATGTGCTGCATGTGTACGAGTAGGCTGAACTTGTTGGTTTGTTCAATATGTGTTCTTAATTTGATAACCTTGTAAAATCAGGCTAGAGATGCTTATTACTCGAGATGTCATGAATTTGAGAAGGTGAAAAAGGAAACCACTAATGCTAAAGACATTGAAAAAGTGGGTACAGTTCAATATAATACTTGGTACCATGTAAACATATGTGTGAACCATGTCACAGATGAGAGACAAACAGATGTCCGACCTAGTCTTCAAACCACTGATTTTGGCATAAGTGGCCACCATTAACCTGGCAGGTGCCCTAATCAGAGACCATCATCCCCCAGACGCCATTTTGTAACCCATTTGTTCAGGGGGTGAATGCCTTTCTGTAGGGCTCTTGCCAGGTTAATGGCCGCCATTGAAATCGCGTGAAAATCGACTTACGCAATTTTGGGGAAGTCGGACATCTGTGTGTGTCTCTAATCTCTGACCATGTTGACATAGTATAGGAAAACCCATTTCATCTATTACCTGCAGTACTATCTGTAGATAGAGCTTGACAAAGGAGGTAGCAGACAGTAGCGAAAAATAATTGCAAATGCAATAGATGATAAAAAGTTTCGAAGTTGTGCACTTTATTTAACAGTTATTCTACAAACTCGAGTCATATATATAAGCTAGCAGGTTGTATCCTGCTAGTAGAGAACCAATCAGACGGCAGAACACGTCATATTCAGAGCGTGTGTGAATAATAAGCAGTCAGAACAGTTGTTCCTTAGCAAAAATAATTGGTTTCTATTTTAAAACAGGCAGAACAAAAGAAAATTCGTGCAGGTATAGAAATATCTGTTCTTGTTTAATTATAATGTCTTTGGAGCATCTTTATAATTAAGTTCTTTGAAAGTTTGCATGCTGATTTTCTATATTTTAATGTACAGTTTTGTGGAAACACCACGTAAATTTATATATGCAAAGCTTTCGGTCCTTAAGCCCGGACCGTCATCGGTCCGTCATCGTCATCCACCGACTATCATCGGCTTTGCACTGATGACGGTCCGGGCTTACGGACCGAAAGCTTTCCATATATAAATTTACGTGGTGTTTCCACAAAACTGTACATTAAAATATCTTTATAATTGTTTGAAAATACGTGCGTTTCTAGGAGAAGAATATAAATCGTCAATTGAAAAGCGAGAAGAAGTTAGGAAGACATTTCATGCTAAAATGATTGAAACTTCAAAGGTGCATACAATGATGATAATAATAATTTCATAATAGTTTATTAATTTATGACGCAAAATATCAACAAAAGTTTTCAAATGCGCCTTACATTCATTAGAAACTAAATTATATTACAAATATTTATAAAACAATCCACTAAAATCAATATAAGAATACTATTGTTTAAAAAAACAATAAAAAATGAACAAATATGTGCTAACAATGTATACTAACGCTAACAAGTGTTTATGACGTGGATCAAATTATTAGTTTTATTTTTCTAGCTGCTTAGTCTTCAGCATATTCTAGACCATTTCGGCACTTTATACTGTAGTTATCAGTAGAAATGTTTTGACGGTTGACCTTCGTTCAGGTTCTGCAACTGAAAAGCCTGTATATGCAAGTTTTTTAAAAGCATCATTTTGATAGAAGCAAAACTATGTTTAGAAATTTGAAGAAATTGAACTGGGTCATTTGAAATGTATGTCAGATCACTTAATCTCGTACATTAGTACTCTTGAATCTGGTCAAGAAGCGGTTCAAAAGGTACATTTTATAATCAATTTTGGTCTACAACACATAGCATAGGTTCACTTCAACTGTCACAAAGAATGAAACAGATTGAATGTTATAATTTGCGATTAAATCATTTTGATTGAAATGTGAATGAATTTGGAATTTTATTAATATTTGTGAGTCATGGTGGAAACTCTTCTCTATTACATAACCATTCAATTTTTTTTATTCCCATATCTGTGCAATCACAACAGGAGCCAAATCACGCACTTATCTCATGACTTTTAATGAACTTTTTCTTCTGTATCTTGAAATCCACATCGTCCTTTTTTCCTACAGGTTATCGCTCATTTTAGAACTCAAGTGAAAGAACTAACAACTGACAAATTGCTGGATCAATTTGTTAAAGAAAAAGGCACGGGAAGAAACGTACCAGGTCAGAACTTTCTTATAATGTTGACATCAGTGTATATCAGCTTCCACGTCATTGGTTGAGTTTCTCGTCGTTTTGTGTCGGTTTTTGCTGTATACTACTGTTGGAAGAAAACAACTACGACAGTATTCAGACGCGAATTACGATAAGAAAACGGAAAGTTACCGCTCGATTTTTTACCCCATGATTTTTGTTGAAACTTGTACAGTATATATATCTCGTGTGTTAGTGGGTAGAGCCAACAATTGACAATACGCGCTTTAGACTCCTTTTTTTATTGTGGCAAAGTGAAAGAAATCAGTCACCACAGCTAGAAAGAACGTTCTAGAATTAGTAAAATTACAAAGTTTTTTGAAAATATGGAAAATATAGCTCTGCGAAGTTGGCAAGTTTTGTGTATTTTTGTATTACGAGCGGATCTTGGTAACCAATTTAATCTGGAGTTTAGCACGTCATACAAAAGTATGGTACAAAATTCGCCAACCTCGTAGGCTGGATGTCTTTTATTATACAACATTTCGCAACCAAACTTGCAATTTTGCTAATTTGGATACGTTCTTTCCAGGAGTTTCCTTTTCTGTACCTACATAGCTACTCTAAAGCGTATTTTGTCTATTGGAATGGTCAATCCACTAGGTTTATCTCGTTTCATCGTATAAAGGATGAGACTCGGCTATAAGTGCTCTTGTTTAAACAGGCTTGCAATTGCAGTAACAGGGAGCTCATGGTAAAATATTGCCATATTTCTCCTTACAGTTGAGATGTTTTTTGAAGAGTTTGCAGCAACGGGATCGCTGGTTGAAATCGAAGCTGAAGAATCTCCTAATCTAAACACTAAGGCACAGTCTATTTCAGGTATGCACTCTATGCAGAAGGGCTCTTTTGCTCAAGTTTTAGCTTTAAGATGTTGAAATTGCAAAACTGAACTGGATCACGACATGCGAAATATCACAACTTTATAAAGCAGCAGCCGACCACTTAGTAGTCCGAGCGGTAGATTTGCAAACCTAACTTGTGAATTGCTAGCGGGAAAATGTTCGTCAAGTAGAGAACGGGCTAATCACTGATCAGCTATTATTTTGATTGCCTCCTCAGCATTTCGAAAGAAGAAGAAAGAAAAAGAAAAAGAACGGAAAGAAAGGAAGGCTAAGAAAAAGAAAGAGAAAGTGCAAACTCCAAATGGAGCGATGTAAGAAATTTAGCATCACTACAACGGCTTGATGCATTCAAATATTTGCAGCGCTGTGCATTGTGGTTAATCTGATTATTGTGGAAATACTGATATTCATGACTGTTTATGTTGTCGATGGCGAGAAATCTTGTGAAAGCATTTAATACTTTCTTTTGAGGCCGGCTTGAATATCGGTGATACTGTTGAAACCACAATGCAAAGCGCTGTGAGTATTTAGTAAAGGGAGTGTTGTGTTACGTGCGGGAAAATTTGCGTTGACAATGGACAATTCCCCTTATAGACCGAATTTTGATCTAGGCAAAAATAAGTAAATTCATCTAGAATCAATTGTTCGGGGGCGAAAGGTTGGAAAATGCGGGAAAATAGCCATGCAAAATTTGCAAATATAGTATATTTTTCTATTACGTGCGAAATTGTCGCCATACATTTGACGCGAAAATGACCCAAAATGGTAACATTGTTCGTAGTAGTGGTGTGTGTGTGTGTATGCCACGTGTATGCGCGCGTGTATGTGATATTTGATCATATTTTCTATTGCAGTGAGACCAGTCCAGATGCAAATGCGGGTGAAACTTTACCAGAGGTAAGCAACTGTATGTGTCCTTATAGCTTGTTTGCAATCACGTGATTTTTTAATCAAATGGCAGGCAGATCAACAATTTTTTTGACGATTTTTCCCATTTGAGTGGCGTGTACTGCAATGAATTAAAAAGGGCTCAAACCTTTACGTATGTCTTGAACTGTCTATGAAGTCAACTAACCAGTATTCAACGGCCATTTTTGACATACTTGCCCGTCATTTAAAGTCTCAAAATCACATGACTGAAAACAACCCATACAAAAGGTGACTTTTCATAAAACAGGAGACGGGCGCTCATGACTTAGAAGTTGTTTTTTTCTCAACGTCCTACTCATAGTAAACATTACTGTGCTGTAAACTTTAGAACAATATCAATGATGACGCGGAGGTAGACGAAGAGGGATACAGGATTATACCAAAGGATACAGAAAATATCCTTTGAACTAAAATGCACTATATCTAAATATGCACGTAGTGCAATGTCTGTAGTATATTGATCAACCAAGCTTCCTTGTATGTACGTGCTTAATAAGGGCATGTTTTATTGTTCATCTACATATCTGAAACCGTTGTTGGTTCGTACGGTATTCGTTCTACTTGATTGCGCGCTGCCATAAGATTGTTTTTGTAGCCATTTCAATACCTTGGTAAGGTGTAGATCACTTCGTTAATAAAACCTCATTTTTTGGGTCGTGTAACAAGGTGGTGATGATGCATTGTATCATGCGAAACTGCATCATGTCATGTTATGATCTTAACAATGTTTACGTCATAAATCCAACGAAAGTTCAGACTCGGATTCGGACGATGGTGAGTAAAGCTGTAAATATAGCTTATGCATTTAAAAGTTTGCATACGTACTTTTGAATGAACAACTTGGGTTTTTGTTGATTCTGTGCAGACGATGAACCAAAAAAGATTAAGATTACCATCAAACCAGCGGCGGAAAAGACCACAGCAAGTCTGGATGAGTTCCGTTCAATTCAACTTACTCTTCCGACTCCTTCTGTGTGGGTGAGTATTTTCAACCCTGTTCACTCATGTTTTGAAGTCCAATATGATAGAACTCACTAGCTCACTGCGTATTTATGTTAGAATCTGGGATATTAGAATGTCAATCAGAAACGAATTGTCAGGGGCCGGTCGTTCGAAGCGCTTAAACGCTGGATAAGTTCAAAATAGAAATCATATTTATGTATGCCTTGAATAACGAAATTGAAATTTTCTTAACTGAATGCAATAATTATGTATTTACCCATTTTTTGATTACATTAAAATTTGATTTAAAAGTTTTAGAAGAAGTGTGAGTGTTTTTTAATTCTGGCTTATCCACCGTTTGAAACGGCGTACGAACATCGGCCCCAGGATTGTTTTGTTGTTTGTGGAGTGAATGATATGCTACTGCGTCTTTATCCAATGTTATGCGATCCGTTGCTGTTATAATTCCTGTATCTTCTTTCTAGCAAAAGAAAAGTGAATCAGCGTCATCATCAGGTATTTTAAAACACTTGCCATTATTGCTAAACTGCTGCCAGCTTTTGGATACTGAATGCTTCATATAGCTATACTTTCTATGCAAAACAGCTAGTGCGATGAACGAATGTGTGAATAGATAAGTGCGCAACAAAAACGAGCAAAATTTGTTGTTCTAAATTTGCTTCGTACAGTCTACATTTAAATATTGGGAAAATCTTTATAAGATTTAGTGAAGACTTTTACATTGAATTTGAGGCTTTTGTTTCTCTGTAGAGATCGATATTCCGAAAATATCTCTCTTAAACGGCTCTAGTGTTCAGTCTTCTCTTAAATTGTAAGTACCAGTCCTACAGACTATTTAGTATAATAAAAACTTCGATGGTATTGTAGCTCTATTCAGAACATGGCGTTTCCACCATTACATGGCACAACTGTAGCTCTTCCACAAGAAAACTCTCTAAAACATATTTAGTGACCTTTTTCACACAGACGTTAACTGTCCCGCCTTTCTGTAATAGGGACTATCAAAGAAGCGGAGTCTTTATTAAAGTATATTAAAACGTGCGTTTCTACTGAACACGTGTCATTTGTTGTTTTGTTAAACTGTTTAGATCCAAATCACAAGAAGACCTTCTTTCAATCGACTTCAGCCAAACAACAATCTCAAGCAGCTCAGCTATAGCAACGTCGACAACTCCGCAACCAAATCAATTAGGAAGTTTAGCCCAGTTGAGTCCACTGGCAACTAGCAGTGGCCAAAGTAAGCATCTTTAAGCTACCGTAATGAGCAGGGTTCCCGGGCAGAATGTGATAAAGTGGAAAGTGGAAAGAGGTCTGGGAGAGTGGCCAAAGTTACAGTTTGATGATCAGTTATTGTTCTATGTCTTTGTACACCTTTATAGTACAGTGCGCTTCAGTTTAAATCAAAACTATACTCATTCTTTTAAAAGCTTGCGGCAACTTATTGCTTCCCTCTCGTCTTACCATGTACGTGTGAAAAAGACTCAAATTGTTGTAGTTTTGTACAGTATACGTCTGATCGCTTTTATATGCGTAACAGCCGACGTTATTAGTAGCGACAGAACATTACACATGGAGCTTTTTTAGATAACTCTGCTTCCCATACGTTAGACAAGTTCGCCCTAGCACCTGAACAGGTTTTTTGTCTTTGAATTGTACTAATAAAACTGTTCGTTTTTTTTATCATTCTAGTCACTGATTTAGATAAATTAAGCGATCATGATGATAAACCTCCAGCACTGACACCAAAGAAGAGAATTTCATTCAACAGTCGTAGTCGTTCAAGCGAATCTTCTCCAGCACTGCCTCCGAAGAAATCATCTATGACCATGTTTGGTAGTACAGGATCATTGACAGATACCAACTCTTCAACTGGCACTCTTCTAGGTACAGTTTTGATTATCTGTGCAAGCCTTGATGGGCTTAGTAAACGTTCCTCGGGCTTCGCACTGGCGACTTCCACCAAACCTCCTTAAGGCAGATTTCCTCGCGCGATCGACATTTTGCGATCGCTTTCTTTTGATATGTATACTTTGAACGACATCTAATGAGATACGAGCCGCTTGGCAGCTAATAATTCAAAAGAAAGAGATCGCAAGATTCCGATGGCACGACATTCTGCAGTGAATGGAAATCCTCTTTGAGCTTTCCAGGTACATTTAAAATCACTAGCATGCTTCAAAAAAAAAGAATTTATATTTTCTGTGGTAAACAGACAAGGAAGATGAATCAAAACAAGGTCCACCAGACTCTGTTTCTTTTCTGGCTCCTCCACCATCTGAAATATCGAGGACAACATCTGTTGGCAGCCTAAGCATTTCCGCGTCTCGACCAAGACCCAAGGTACAGTACGTGTATGGTTAGCGGAGTGATGACTCAGGAGCATTTGTGAAGTTTTTCAGGATTAAGAAGATCCATGAGCGAGTTTCATTTCCTTTGTTGCGGCTTGTACTCGGAGAAAAGCATTTGACCCAAGTGCCTCACCATCGGTTCATACTGCCGTGTAGCAATATGGGAACCAACCGTATTATAACCATATCACGAACTCTGCATAGTTTCTGTCTTTGTTTTCTAGCCTCGTTTAAGTGCTACTGGAGCAGAAGTATTATCTGGCGGCCCTATTTCACTAAAACAGAATTTTGATTCCACAAGAACCTACGCTTCTCCCACACCTACCACGAACACCACTGCTACTGAAATAGCATCAAGTATTGCCACTGATCTTCATGCGCGCGTGTCGCGTGGCGAAGGTTCATCAGAGGATCCAGGTGGATCAAGCAAGACAATATGGGATAGGATCAACAGTCCTAGTACGCAGCGTGCTATGCGTGGTAGAAGTTCACCAGTTATGACAAAGCGTAATAGTGTTGGAAGTATATTGCAACCTACTATGGTAAGAGTATACTCATGTTTGTTCTGTTTATTGTCCGGCCCTTAGTAGTTTTGTATGTGCTAAAACAGTGCTTGCTCTTAAGAATGGACTTTACCGTGATCGGCTGCTGTGCAGGACTTGTTCTCAAATTATTATTTTCTTTCCAGGTAAACCCATCAGGCAGTCAAGCGGTAAAGAAGCAGGATGATATCATTCCTGTTGCTGTTGCTCTGGTAGAGACAGTGAATGCTCATTTCATAGGAAAGGAAATCTCAAGGTTACGATGCGTGTCCAGTAGGAGTTATAAAGCACGAGTCTTGTAGCTCTACTGCTCGATCTCACGTTGTTAAGAATATAGTAGCTACCAATTAGAAATTATCCATGAATTTACGTTGAGGCTACACATGAGCGTTATTTTAACAGTAAAATTTGCCATTAAACCTTTTAACTTGAAGGTCTAAGTGTCATATTTTAATCTAAGCTTATATCCAGACTTCACGCACAGTTTCAGCCAATGTCGTAGAGAAGAAAATGATTTGAAAGCCTAGAAAACTTTGAAGAACCGGATATTCACCGTTCATTGTTCTTTTAGACACAGTATAACTGGTGATGTCACAGTGTCATTTCCAGCAAGTGCAATTGGCTCTTTATCGTCAAGTGATGAGCCTCCCGTTCTAACGTTTGCCATTACTGGATCAACATTGCTGGAAAATGTCCTACCAAATAAATCTCTTATATTGAGGTACATTATGCAGTAAGAATAATAGAATTTTTGTCACTCCAGATCTGTTTCGTATGGCATAAACATATATGCATGTTTTGTCTTTAGCGATGAACCGCCAGGAGATAGAGACGCGAAATATTTCAAATTCAAAATGCCGGCGTTGACAGCTCATTTGAAGAAACTGGCCGAGCAAGGACAAGCACCATATTATAACATCGATATCTTAAAGTACCAGGTAAGCTTAATAGAAGAGCTTTAAATTAGTTTTTTAAGTTTATCCCTTTTCTGGGCAGAAGTTGTCTCCGCACGGATGAATAAGGCGAACGAGTATTCTAATTTAGATTGATAGACTGAACCCTTTTTTTTTCAATCAAGCATGTTATTTCTGCTATAGGTACAGCATGAAGCACCATTGATTCCTCTGGGATTGAGTTCCTACTGGAAGTGTGAAGAAAAGACGACGGATTTCAGACTAGATTATCAGTACACACCATCGTGTTTCTCTGTGACCTCACCACTCAACAATGTTTCTGTCATTGTACCCGTTAATGGTGGAGTCGAGATCATGCAGTCGAAACCCATGGCTAAATGGTAATTTTCTTTCTACATGTTCATCGAAGTTTTTTATGCGCCATACAAGCCTTCCCATAACCTTTATTCCCCCGCCGCCTCCTCCTCCTTTTCTTTCAAAGTCACTTCTGGTGTTTTTACTCCCAGAAACAAGAGAGAAGTGATTTTCATTGCTGGAGTTGAAGTCATTTCTGGGAGTTTTAACGAACAAAAAAACGATGAAGGAAATAATTTTGTAATAAGATAGATTACGTTTTCACTTTGGATATCCAGTATGATACAAATATATAAAATATGTTATGTCTGTATATGCAGTTTGCAGTCGCTAATTTGTATGCTTAAGTTCTAATTACATTTTGTTAGCTATTCGTTACTTTCCCCCTAGAGCGAGTTTAACGCACTTTTATCTCTTTTTCTAGGTCTAAAGAACACAAAAAAGCTCTGTGGCAAATTTCAGAAATCTCAAATAATTCTGAGGGTCAAGGTATGTCCTCGTCTTTGGTTTCACGAGGGTTTAATTACCATCCTGTAGATCTACCCCGGGAAGGCGCTAGCTGAAGTGCAGTGCTGAAATGTTGAACAGTGGATTATACCTTGTTAAGTTACTATTGACATGTTGCAGCAATTTATGTATAATTTATGTAGTGCTTTAAAGGCTCAAATTTTGCGCGTGTTTAGGTTCCAATTCTCTCAGAGCGCGATTTGAGCTTACTGAAGGACCAAGTGTTGCCCAAACGATTGCTGTGCAATTTCAGTGCAACGGCTCCACACTTTCGAAAATTGATTTTCAACTGAATACGGATATGTACAAATTGTCACTGGTTAAGAGAAAAGTTATTTCAGGTGCGAAAAGAGAAATTGTCACTGTTCACTTCTGGATATTATGATTGCCTCTGCCGTCTCCCTTATTCTATACAGTACGTGTAAAGGCCTTGCCTACCATTCCTATGTGTTTTTGAAATTTAGTTAGCCTGCCGGGGCGGTTGTTCGTACGCTAAGCAGTGGATAAGTCGGAATTTAAAACACTCCCACGAATTTTTTAAAACTTTCAAATCAAATCTTATGTAATTAAACTATAGGTAAATACGTAATAATAGTCGTCTAAGCTAAACGCGCTTCGAACAACTGGCCCCAGCTCTTGGGAATTTGGTACGGTTGCCTCATCTGATTAGGGAGTGCGGGTGTTTGCCTATACTAAAAGCCTGCGTGGGAGGGGGGAGGGGGAGCAGCGAGTGGTACGAGTCATTTTGACGTGAAATTCTCACGTTGACCAGTAAAATGTTTGTTGAGTAGACAGTGTAAAAAGCAGAGCTCAAATTTCACCGTCTGTTTTATATTCTTTCTCTAGGGAAATACGTGGCAGATCCCAAGTAGCCGCCTTAAAGAAAATAATTTATTATGAATAATTGAAAATATATTGTACAGCTTAAAATAACTAATGGGAGCCAGCGTGGTTAGAATTTTAAATATTGAGAACTATCCTTTGACCTGCTCCAAAAGGGAAAGGTACAGTGGGCGCAACGGTTTTAGACCTAACCTTAACATTAACCCTGAAAGTAACCAAAACCGAACTCCTATTCTGCGTGTTTTTGTGCGGTTGAAAATGAGATCGATCTTGCGATCTATATATCGAGTATGTAATACTTCCATTTTAGTCATTACCCTTGTAATATGCTCTATAGACCTTTCCGGTACCTACCTGCCCAATGCAGATGTCTTTTGTGGTTAGGTTTCTGGAAATAAGATAATTGAAGGCTCTTTTCCACTCGTCGGAAAACTAACTCGTAAGCTCGCTGGGAGCGCGTAGTCTAATTAAATTAAACTGTCGAGCATTTTGATTCCCTGGAAAAACTCGCAGCGAGCTTGTGAGTTGATTTTGGCATATGTTCGAGCCATTTCATTATGTGCATTGAACTGAAGTACTTGATCGAAGCCTCACTTGAATTAATAACAAGATAAAAACGAGACTTGTATGAAGACAAGACATTGATTTGCTAATGCTTGAACATTCTTATCCTGTCGTAAACTTTTTTTCAACGTAACTTCTGTGACAGTGCAAATAGAATTTTTGTGAATTGTAACTGAAATTATATCGGCAGATTTTGTAAGTTAGACCCACCACGGCACTGTACTGTAAATTGGCTATTTTTACAGCTACACGCGTGAAAATCATCATGTGGTTGGCATGTTGATAAGATAGGATGCAACAATGTTGTGCTGCACCCTATTGTT
>JAOBYK010299252.1:0-19547 GCA_025434845.1 Phenganax subtilis | reverse complement strand
ATATATAATTACATGGCTTCAAATTATAATAAATTACTGTATAATGTCGCCGTATAATGTAGATATTTCAGTATGATGGCGTTAACTAACAGTTCAATTCTCAAATGCTTTCTTGGAAACAATCTCAGTCTACAAACAGCGAGGAATAAAATTCGGGAAAGTTCATTTTACGTTGGCATTTGCGAATGATGTCTTGAATTTTCAACTTGCGATAGACATGTGGCGGAGAGTAACTACAAACAAGAATGTAACATTAAAGAAACAAGATTATTGCATTGCACATGCTCAGCTGTAGAAGTAGACAAGAAAAGTATTGAAAAATTTCCTAACGAAAAAAAACTGGGATTTTATGAACTAGGACATAAAAAGGAGAGCAAGGCTTGTTATATGATGGCGTTCGAATGATCAAAATTTCACTTAGATGAAACCATGAAAATACGTGAATGTCGCCCACTTACTTGTCGATCTCAAGACGGCGCCTGCGCCCTATATTGACAGCGGTATGTTTTACCATAGCACCCAACGATCGCTGGCTTACTACCATACCGTCAACCAAGGGACCAGCCATTGGGGACCTGGGACAGAGAATAAGAATCAAGATAAGTCAGGGGAAATCAAAACGAAGGATTTCATGACAAGGAAAGCTGCTCAATGAGAACTGAGAAGTGTCTCGAGTACTTCCACTTACTTGATAGTACATTTCGTATGAATACGAAATAAACCATTGTGCAACGGTGCTATGAAAATAATTGCTGTCTCTTTCTCCTGCGGTTTCCCACTAGGACTTGCCACCATCGCCAATTCTTTGTTCAGTCCTAACTCTGCTAAAACTTCCGTCTCAGGGAAGAGCTCGTGATCAAGAAACCTTTCGAGCCATACCACAATGATATTAATTTCAGAAGATACCGAATGTGTATTGAGTTTGGACAAATGTCGAAGATCAACCCCAGTATCTGTTGCATTACGACTCAAGCTCTGTCCTCTGGTCTCAGGCAGCACATCAAGCAGACTAGATGAGCTGCTATTACTAGGCAGATTAGTGATACTTGAAGGGCGTTTCATTGCGTATTGTTTCCTCTTCGTTCTAGGGGTGGTCGTACGTGATCTCCTTCTTTTAGCAGTACGAGGAAAGAGTGATGGGACTATGAAGGCAATTTCTGTACAAGTGTCAGCATAATACATGATACGATGACAGTCAGCGATCGCTACGCCTTCTTTTGTATCCCCTGAAAACAACAAAAGATGAATATATATATATATATAGCTTTTATAGACTTTATAGTATTGCTGCTTCAGTAAATCTTCAACATACAACAATATAGTAGTCGGACTAGATAAGCTTTCTGTTTTCATAAATCAAGGCATCACGTAGAAAAACTTCCAATAATATATATTACAAGTATAAAGAATGTATCCCAACCTTCAACATTACTGGATCTGTTTTCATTCTGATCTGCAGACACGTTTCCAGATCTCTCCTCGTGCACCGCGGACAACGATTCTCTCCTGCTTGCATCAGAACTTGGCGAGGCATGGGTCTCCTGTTGGTTCTTGAGTTGACTAAGTTTCCAGCTTGAGACTGGGTTACCAGTCCATCCCGGGTGGTCTTGCACTTCAACTGGCCAACCCAGAGATTGTAAAAACTCGTAGAAGATATCTTTATACTCACAATGCTTGATCTAGAAGAATATTTAACATCAGCAAAATTAACTACGGATAAACACAACCCACTCTAATACAGACAATTCCCTAATATCCTATTCTCCCAATTTAGTTCCCCCCCCTTTAAGAGGAAATTTATTAAGCTCCCCTATACTGTTAAGCCTCCCATCGGCTCAAAAAGCACGTCGCTTAAACTCGCTGTTGTGCTGAAAGAAGTGCAGATTATTGTATGAACATAATATTACCGGTGTCGTATTGCTGTTAAACATAAGTTTTGTTAAATGCTCACGCCTTTCATTGGTCAAAAAATTATCTAAGATTTTACGGACCTCTAAATAAACCCCCCTTTCTAATAACCTCCTCTTACAAGGGTCTGACAATAATAAGCCCCCCCCTCAAAAGGGTCTGACAAGAACAAGCCCCCCCTTAAAAGGGTCTGACAAAAACAAGCCCCCCCCTTAAAAGGGTCTGACAAGAATAAGCCCCCGGGGGGCTAAATCGAGAGAATACGGTATACCTCTCTAATCCCGCAACTTTGTCATTTTCTAGGCCTATCGTTCTACTTACTACCACAACAGTAAAACCACTCTCTCTCTCTCTACGTACAGTATATACAATTCACTGTGTTCTTTCTTTGTTCCAATTTTCACCTTACCTCATTGTTGAATATCTGTTTTGCGTCGTGTTGAGCACGTTTCATATAAAGCACGAACACGGTGTCAAAGCATCTTGTGGGTAAACGATCCAATTCTCGGAGCGACTCAAGCAATGTATCATCCGATGAATCAAGAAGAGTTAACGAGGTTATAGTACGATCGTAAGCGTCCAAGTTTCGCACCTTTTCATATTCATCAGGTCTAAGAAGACCAAGTCTTGCTAAGATCATCCGACAAGCACTGTACTTTTCTACTGAACTGAAAAATATAACCAGGAATTTTCAACCAAAACTGACACAAGAAGTTCTGCTCATTTCTCTCTTTAAACAATACAGATATCTTCCAGAACTGCTAGAGGGAAAATGTTTAAAACTGAACAGATTAAAAAGATTTAGATTTAATGTTTAGCGATAAAATATTTACTGTGATACCTAGGTCGTTTCATTTCTGTTAGTGGCGAAGGAAATCTTGAATTTTCTACTTGTTTTCCAACCATACATTGAGCGTTACTTTCTTCTTCTCTCTGTTAAATATAATATCAGAATGAAAACATTGTCTAATTTATCTTCACAAAACGCGTGACAGTTAAACTGCCGCTAACTTCACAATATCTAGCAACAAACCTGTCTTTCAATCAGGCTTTGAATGGCGTCTTTTTCTTGCTCAATTCTATCACAAAGAATATTGTCAACAGCTGGTACACTTGAGTTCCTGTACAAACGAAAGTCGTATAGTTTAGACGCAACTTTCATGTCAATTCACTACAGCAAAATACTGTAGCACTTACGATCTTGTTTCAACTACTGTGTCAATATCTGCAGGAAAATTATGGTGAAGACATTGTGGCAATACAGGAATGTTAAAGTTAGGCTCGGGTCGTCTGGGAGCTTCACTTTGACTTACACCTAACGTTTCCTATAAAAATACAACAACAGTCGTTTAAAGTTTGAATTATGAGTAAAATCATGTTTTCATTAATACACCAAATCAAAAGAACCAGCAATACTTTTTTACACTCAGGAATTTGTCTCAAATCTATCGTCCACGAAGTTCTGCCAGTTGGTCCTCGTACCAGAAGAGTTGCAGTTGGAGATATACCTTTAGAGATGATTCAAGTTATCGATGACAAAGTAATCGATACTAATGATGGCATAATCAATAATAATCATGACGTCATCCATAAAAATGACGTCATCATAATGACAATGCCATCAATACAAAGATGTAATTAACATTAATGATGCCATAATGACATAACCCTACACAATAATGAGGTCATTAATGATAATAAAGTCAGCTATACTAGCGTTTTGTTACAATTTTTCCACACACGATAAACTTACCATCATGACTTTGTACAGACTCTTGAAGTATCCCAACGATTATACTTTGATCAATGACAAAATACTGGAAACGCTTGCTCTACAAAATTTTTAGCAAATGATTAACTTAGCTCTTGTTGTTAGAAATAAGTTAGAACTCGATAGAAATTTGTAAATCTCGCAGGAAAACAAAAGAAATGAAAACCTGGTCTTCCTCAGCTAAGAACTCCATCAAAATATCTTCATCGAGAAGAGATGAACTGGACGCAGGTCCACAAGGAGAAGGAAACGAACCCTGTAGAAACAAACGCATCAATGATCAATACGCAATCAAAACTGCGACACGCCCACAAACATAAACAAAGCGGTTGTACATCACAGTGCATGTACATGAACATACCACATGTTCCATAATGCAACTGAGCACGCCTTCTGCAGCTTCACGTACACGAAACGACGCAGGCTTTAATGATTTCTCTCCTTTCGGTTGCGATTTTATTTCCTCTGCTTTCTCCTGAATCTCACTTGCCTAACAAGCAAAAAATATTAATGATACTATACAACAAAGAGCAAAGTAACAAAAAGCACTGCCGTAGAAAATCCTCTTTGACTTACCTTTGATTTTGTTCCCGAGATTCCTAACTCAACGACTTCAAGAACTGCTTGAAGACTTTTCTGCAGAAAACAATAACATTCCAGTTAATATACGCACATGTCAGGGGACTACTTTATATTATCCTCTGCAAGTCAACCACCACCTGCAGTCGTTCAATAATGTTTACTGAAATACTTCATAACATTAATACCTGATCATTTAACAGCCAAGGATGTGATGCTATCCATGTGAGAAGACAGTTAAAAGCAGCAACCATCATTGAGTGCAAATCTCGTGAATGAAATGGTGCTGGTTGCTTTGCTTGGTACTCCACATAATCACACAACCATTGAATAGTGCGTTGGCATTCATATTTGTCTGAACAAATGCAAAGACTGATTAACACATCAAAAGTCTTCTGAAAAGTTTTAATTAATTTGAAGGCTGGTTTTCTAGTGAGAAATCATCCTGAATGATGGTGCTCTCTAATTATATACCTCAATCTGTCTAACACCAGACAAGTTCGTTTGCCAGAGTGAGACTCTTGTCACTCAACGGGTTAAGATTTAAGACTTACCAATATTTCTGATATTCATCTCTGCCATAGCAGACATTAATTCAAATGCCGAGAGAGTCACATGAAAATCAGTCTTCCATTTGCTGCCAAGTATCAATTTCTGATGCACAAGATGAGTAAGATGTGTGAACAATGAGCTTGCTGAGGAGCCACCTTAAGGAAGATACATTTCATACATGAAGTACTGCATTAGATACACTGTTCTTGAATACATTTAGTAAACTTTTAAGCTATAGATCTTTCACACAACAATCTGGTGTATAGCGGGCTATATATAGAGAGCTAATATACAAAAGCTTACCTAAATGATGTTGATTCTCTGAGCTGACAATCTTTGATGAATCCTCCCCCCCATTTGAACTTGTTTCTACTAGCAACTTTCCCAAGCCATCAATCAATGTTCCCCCAGATTCAAATGAGTTCTCTCTCCCCCCTGACTCAGTTGAGTTCACTTGCCCCCCTGACTTATTACCCAAATCCTGAGCTTCCACTGTGAACACTTCCTGCAGTTGCAGAGGACCAGAAGATTGTGGGATAATATCAATTTCTTCCTCAACAAGAGCACTGTCTTGAACAAACAACATTACCCCTACAACAATAGAAACATGCACACAAATGGCTAAAAAGATATACTACCAATATATTTTGTAGTCACATGCTAAAAGTATGGGTCATATGCTAAACTTGTTCGTACTTAAGTACTCTAGTGCTTTCTGTTTACTCTAATAAGAGATGATTTAAAAGGTGCTAGTCCTATAACTTACGTAATGAGTTCACTATTCCTGCAGTGTAATATACAATGTGCAAGAATCTAACAGTACCTCCAAGCAGCAGCTGCGTGTTGTGAGAATCCAGTTCATTCTCAAGAGCACTGATCAAAAGTTTGATAAGTTTTGATTTCATTGATAAGAATGTGATGCTCTCTGATTTCTTCTTTTGGCTCATTGAAACATCTAGGAAAGACACTACTCATAAATCAAAGAAATGTAGCTGCAGAATTTCAAATACAAAAATTTTATACTCTACCTGCAATAGTTAGCTCTCCAAAATGATAAGGAAGACACAGCATTGACAATAAAAGATGAATCCCAGCCCTTTGTAGTTGCACCATAGGAGCTTTGCATCTTTTTGAAAAATAAGAATACAGCGAGTGAGCTTATTTTGCTTCAGAAGAATGCTAAGAGCTGGGGCAAACAGTTTGAGTTTTCTTCAGATATATAACAACATTTAGTGGTTCTGTTGGCTTGACTGCTTGATTATCTCATACCCACCCCATGTTGAGGTCATTCTGTCCAAGCACTTTGTCTAAAGCTGCAATCAAATGTGGAATAACAACATCCACTCCAGGCAAGTTGACTCTCAAAAGATCCGTTGAATTCAGCAAGATACTTGACAAAACATGACCTGAACAAAACTGTACAAACAAGATTTTACAAAAAGCAGAACAGCAAAATTTACAGGTCAGTATTTAAGCCAGTGAGTGACAAAAAATCCTAGTGCGGTCAATGCTTCAGTGTCTATTGCCATAAGATGTTTAAGCCTAGCACTCGCGTGCTCCAATCTCACCTTATCATAAATCAATCCAACAGCAAGTGAGAAATAAAATCTTGATAGATAAATAGGCAAAATCACACCAGATCTTTGACTACAAAAGATTCTACACAAAGCTCCAAATGCTTCTGCTCTGCCATGTTCAAATTCACTGTACCCTTTCTCTCCTGCACTTTCATCACTCTCAAAACTAGAAGAGAAACCGGATGTTTATAACAGCCAGTCCTTTGAAAAAAAAACGTTAACATATTCATGTAACTATAACTTAGTAGGAATTTGGTTGTAGTAATACTGAATTGTAAATGTATTTATTCTCACCTATCATTATCATCATCCTGCTTCAAATACTTTTGCCATGTTTTATAAATCCTCGTCTTAACATTTTTGGTGTTAACATGAGCAAGACTAGCCTTAAACAACCATGGTCCAAGCAGATGCAACACACTGTTTTCCATTGGCATCGTAGAACTAGCTTTTCCACCAACAGATTTATCAAAAATATTATTCTCAATTCTTGCTGGGAATTTCCAATCAATATCTCTAGTGAAATTTCCAAGCTGATCCGTAGAAATGGCAGTTTGAATACGGTGTTTGCCGCCTTCACTCTTTGAAGGTAACGCAGGCGAGCTATCAGGAGTTAGATGATTAAACATCACAGGGGTCTCACATGAGCATTTCTTGCCAAGCAAAGTGTCTGCTAGCGTGGCTATTCCTTTCATTGCCGCATAAAAATTGTCAGGCATTGAGCTCAAGCAAGGGTGCTCAGATGGTTGATGAGAATCAGTGCTAATCAAAGCATCTTCCTTGAATTTTGGAGTGTTGCCAATTATTTCCTTGTTTGCCAGATCAACAGGGTTGCCCATGATATGAAGGAATCTAAACCAACTTTGAACTAAGCATTTGCTCTCTAAGCTTGTAGGAATGCGAATTTCATGTTTCTTGTCATCTAAAGGGTACAGTGGAAAGCTCGTTCCATACTCTACTAACAAAACACGCCTGGTGATGGAGAAGATGGTTTTGTTCCACAGTGCAATAAAATCTGTGTGATGTCTCCATGTACAGCACATCTCTTGCAGCGTGTTCCACATAGGTGGGTCAGGAAAGGCCCAGACGCAGGCATGAAGCCAAACGTCAAACAAAACCTCAATCAACAACCTGCATAGCTGCTCAGTCAAACCTCCTGGGACAAATGGGGGAGATAACAAAGAATCTGCAACTGATAATAAAAACCGTAGCATCACTTTCAAAGTTGTTTCGTTCATGTTTGAACACTCATGCGACATTCGTTGCACACCCTGCAACACTTTCAAACATAACGATGCTTGTAGTGCAAGCGTTCCTTCCATCTTGGGTACAAACAAGTTCTTAAAATGCAGTAAAATTCTTTGACAGTACATATTAGGATCTTTGAGGATTACTAGGGGTACTTCTTGTTTTGGTTGCGATGATAAGGAACTAAGCCAGTCTAAGTAGATATTGACACAACCCTTTAAAGTTTCCCCTTCAGACAATGGCAGTCCTAAACCAAAGCATATAACATGCATAGTCCACTTAATATCCTCTGAGGACTTAAATCTGTCTTTGCCATTCTCTGCTTCGACTAAGCTCTTGACAACTGCTCGAGCTACATCTCTCCCAACCAAGCTTGGGTATACTGACAATGCACTTTGTCCAGTGTCATCTTTCCTGATGTTTTCACTCAATGAAACCCACTCAGAATACATACTGTTTTGTATGTATTCCGAACAAACCTTAGGTCTTCAGTATACCACCATACAGCACTTCAAATGCACATTTATCCATGCCTTAAAAAACAATATAGTTCCTACTCAAGCCAAACTTTTAGTCCTGAGAACAAGGTATACATCACAGCTGTTTTACTTAACAGAGCTTTACTCGCTTGCCAGCAAAATCAAAAAGAAATCATTCAATTCTCAAATGAACAATTCCGCCATCTTAGTAATATTTGCAAACAAACAACTTCGTGATCCACACGTAACGCGGGACGTACACGCGATGGAAACATGATTATTGCGTGGGAAGCGAAATGGGTGGGGAGGTGTGGTGAGTGTGCGCAACTAGCAAGTACTCACAGCGCAAAATCGCCAAAACGAAATTTTGTAGATACAACTCTAAAACTCGTTCAATAAATATGAAAGAAGAGTTTAATTAAATAAGTACAACTTTGTCATGAAATATTTTACATGTTCACTTGTACATATTTCTAACTATGTTAGTTAGATTAATTCTCTTGAAGTAGCGTTGAAAAGAATGAATTTTTTCGTAGTTTTTCTGGAGGGTCGAACTCAGCAACCCGTCCTTTGTCCATCACCAAAACACGATCGCTATCTAAAATTGTCTCAATTCTGCAAAACAAAATCAGTTTTTACACATGAAAAATTTTAAAAGTTTCACTGTCACATAGTTAATTGGTGTATAAAAGCTCACCTATGAGCTATGGTTAAAACAGTGCTTGACTGAAACTCGTCTCGAATTGTCTTTTGAATCAACTTGTCGGTTTCAAAATCCACACTTGCGGTTGCTTCGTCAATACATAAAATCTGAAAAAATCCAATTTTAATGTGTTAATTTTCCGAGTGATAGCCTCACTAGCCGACGAGCTCTACTGCCAAAGTGTAGTGCAGGTATTCTCGCTAAAGAAGACACGAATTACGGAATTAGACAACCACAAACGATCCACAAAGTTTCACCTTAGCTCTCTTCAATAAAGCTCTGGCTAGACAAATCAGCTGTCTTTGACCACAAGAAAAATTGCGACCACGTTCACCAACATTAGCTTCAAGACCTCCAAGTTCTTGAACAACTTTCTTTAAATAACATCGCTCTAAAACTTGCCACAATTGATCATCGTCAAACTGGAACAAGAGGAATTTCAAGAAATTTTTCTTAATTAAGTTTTCAATTGACAGGATCAAAGAAATTTAGAATACAAATTTCTGTTAGGCTTACTTGAGTGGCCGGGTCTACATTTTTTCTCACACTATCACTGAATAGGAACGGATCTTGAGGAATTATTGCAAGCGAAGACCTAAACATAAAGAAAGAAATGATGAAATGAACCGAAAAATTCTACATCACTTCTATTTCTTATCAAAGTAAGAATAATCTCTGATTGTAATAAAATGAAAATCTGTGGCGATTAGTGCAGACAAACCGGGAGTATGTTTCATTGCTGGAAATGAACCACCGAGCTCAATGCAGAAGAAATATATAAATACCTCAATGTTTCCCATTTCAATGACGCAATGTCCACGCCATCAATGGTGACATCACCACCTTGAAGATTGACAATCTTGAACAAAACAAGAAATAAACTGGATTTTCCTGATCCTGTTCGTCCCACAATTCCAATCTAGAACAAAAATACGCGACATTCGAAATGAGATTTCAACAAGCTAGCCCACTAATCCAAGCTCCACTTTCTGTGTTACATTTTCACCCAAACAAGTAATGGTAATTTTGTTTTCAGAAAGCCTCACAGGGTAACGACGAGTAGTCAAATTACAAAGTTTGGACTTTTGTAAGAACGAGCAAGTCAATGAAACTTATCCTCATATCTTGCAAAGTTTTTCAACACCACTAAACACACAATGAAAAGAATTTAACGTCATTTTCTCATGATAACTGCAAGTTAACCACCATCTATCGTCCACTAGGGTTTAGTGGGAATAAGCAGTAGATGGATACGTTCAGCACAACATCGATATAATCACCTTTTCATTTGGCAAAGTTTCAAAGCACACTTGACTCAAAGCTGGGGGTAACCCAGGCCTACACATGAAAAATAGGAAAAAAACGATCTAGTGTTAAAATACTTTTTGCTATTTTTAGTAGAGTACTGTGATTCAACAGTAATTGACGAATATTGCAAAGAAGAAAGAACATAAAGAAACATTTTAGTTTGAATTCTACGTAAAAGATATTTAGTTTGTTTACAACTACATGGGGAAATACCTAAGAAGCATTTGAATTATGTTCATAAGTCTCTAAGTGGGAGTATCAAGTGTTGAAAACAACAATGAAAGATGTTATTTCATGTTGTTTGAAAAGCATGAAAACAATACAACACGACAAAGGCAACAAGATTAAACTTTGCTGGCTTTTTGCATGGTACATTTACTAGAAAAGAAGACTTTCTTTTGAAACAATACATGTAGTATCGTTATCTGGAAGCCTGACCCCTGGGGAAGAGACGAGGCCCCTGTTGATTCCAACCAAAGACTTATTTTATAACGACTAACTTCCGTATCTGTGATTATTTTTCTTTTGAACCCGGCACTAAATTCATTGCAATCATGCATTTTAATTCATCCATGCAACTGAATCCATGCAATTCATCGGCGATGCTGTTCGATCCACTCTGTGTGAAGAAACTAGAAAATGATTCCAAAGAATCTTAGTTATCAGTAATCACCACCGACAACGAAATCAGTATGACATCATTGACGAATTACGATTTATGAAAACCAGACAATAAGCAAAATGACATCCACTGAATGTGGCTCAGTTCTTATGAAAACATTTCAAAACTCTATTTCTGAGTTGTTTTTTCAAATTTTCATTGTTTCGTCGCAGAGTGTTCCGTCATGAAAGTGAATTTATTTTGAATGTACTTGAAAATGCTTTCGCAAACTAAATTGTACGATATCTACCAACGTACTATCTTAGGTAAATAATCGGCAAGAAATCATATCATCAGGCTTAAGGAGTTAAGGTGGACTAAAATAGCAAAACAATATCATACTGTCTGTCGATTATCTGTCATTCAGTCATGCCTCAACTCTGTACACGCCCCTTGTCGAGTGTCGCATTATTAACCAATCAAAATTGCCACCCTACACATCACGTGCCTTCTCGTTTGAGGGAGGGTTGTGGGAGGTTGCTACTCATATCACAATACAAACTCAGTACAGAAGCATTTCATTAATAGCCAAGTTGGAAAATGGAGATAATTCAAGATATACCATTGCCTATGGCAGAAGATTTCCATAGCAAAAATTATGTCGGTGTGGACTCCAACCTTGGGACAAGATTCCTTTCGCAACCTGAGATCGAATCTCTCTCGGAAAGTATGGAAAGTGCATTAAAACGAATCTCCCAAGATAGTCGAAAAAAGAAAAAAGCTCGCATATTTCGTTACTATAACCCTAGCTTGGAGGAAATCAAGGAACATGAGGAAGAGAACAGGAGGGAACCGCAAGTTGATTTGACGAGTTTGCATAAAGAACGTGCAATGAACGAAGGACATTTTGCAAGGAGGAACAGTCGCAATAAATCACGTAGAAAAAGCTGCTAAACAAGAGTTGCAGTAAGATTAACTCGCTTGCTAGTACAAAGAAATAAATGAGGACACGTACTCTTCTTCCATAGAAGTAAAGATTTGGGGAAGAAAGCATATCTTCCACCTAGAGATACAAGAAACTAGACCAGGTCATTGATACGGATATGATTCCAACTCATTAGTCACCAATAAGTTGATTTCTATAAAGTAGCTTCAACATGAAAAATAATATGAAGAAAACCAACGACAGAACGGAGGTTTTTGTACAACGCGAGCTCGCCAAAGATATTTATCCATGCCAAATATTACCACGCACGCAAGAATGAAAAGAAAAAGACAGGAACTGTACTCGAATGCTTTAACCACAACAATCCACAAAAGTAAACCGCATTGATCTTAGTTTCTTTGCAGAGAACGACAAGATATTCTGATGTGACCTCAAGGAGTAGATTATTTCCTTGGAATGGTGTCGAAATTAATGCTACCCTCATCGATGATTGGAACTTGTGCCAGCTAGAATATTGTGTACTTTAATGGCTTTGGACACAAGCCAACCAGGATCGTGTTTTGACCGTGCCAACATTGTCACGTTTGAACACGCTAGAGTTTAGGAAAGACAAGACACGAAAAGATTTTACCAATTTGAATATATTGTGAGACGGGGATTTTCACTAGACCAAACAAACCAAAGAGAACATGCTGGTATATTTATGAGTGCTTCAATGATTCTACGTAAAACCAAGAAACGACCAACGATTTCAAGTCAAAACTGTGCAGATATATTGTACAAATGTACATAGACGAAACACAAAACATTGCACATGCAGTAATCAATTTGATCATGCAACTACTGTAGAGCGTAACTTAATACGATGAAAACATATCAGAATTGATACAGTTTGGTGATGATACACGCTGTTTCAGACTAACGATTTGTTTCTTTCCAGAGAAAAATGGTAAACTACCTCAAAAATAAACATTTATAGTTAAAACTAAAAAGCAGAAGGGCTTCAGCTCCAAAATAATTCTACTCTAAGCACTGCCATCACTTCAAAATGATGGCGTTTCTTATTAATCACTTTCTCTTAGGAAAAGTTGCCAAGATCAGAACGTTGTAACGTACAAAAATGGATGTTACATTGTACATATAGAACCTCAACGTGTTTGCTTATATTGTATTTGTATAATAAAATGCAAATCACGGTGTGTGCATGATATGCAAGATGAATCCACAACGTGGCATTATTTTATTTGTAAAGTGTAATTATAAAAACTTGTTTCCTAACAAATTGTACAAAGAGGAAAGTAAAGAATTCATATTTCTAATAAATCTTTCACATGAAAAATTGTGTGTTTCTCTTTTGGAGAAACTACTTCATTCTGCAATTCGTATTTATGAACATATGCCCTGCATGAATTGGGTAAGGATATATCCACTAGGAACCGTGTACATTCTCATTGGTCAGGTCCAAGTACCCTTCAACTTTATTGGTCAACCCCAAGAGATCGTGAGCTGTGATTGGTCCGTTTTCAAGCACACTTGAAACTCTTAATCTTATCTTATTTAGACAAGCTCAAAAAGCACAATGGAAACGTCAAAATAAGTTATCAATTCCGAATTTCAAAGTGTAATTAAGGACAAAAATAACTGCGTGCAACAACAAGAATGATCACAGATCAACACAAAAAGTTTAGATATCATTTGTTCATGTACTACTGTACGCGTTTGTCAGACAAACTTTTCGCTTCTGCTTTCATAAGTTTGACCAATTTCCACACTAAAACTATAGTTTGGTATATGTAATGGTAAGTCTTCGGTATACAAGACTGCATGTGAAATATATTTCTGAGCAAAGTAAAGAAACTAAATTTTGAACCTTACGCTTACCATTAAACAATTGAATAAAAAAGCAGTGTGAATCTGCTCAAACATCCATGCAGTTGCCGGATAAAGCACTTCATCAATTGTTGAAGTACTTCGCATTACAAATTGGACAAAATAAAACTGGACGAATTTGAATAATCTCGAAGACTTGTCATATTAGCAGCTTGAATTATTAAAAAATATTAAAGTTATAAACCATACTGATAACTACTTCTGACGACTTCATTATGCAACAAAAGCAAGAATTATGAGGCTTAGAAAATAATACAAGCTTTTGATTTTATGCAAGTGAAAGTCGAAAGCAAAGACAGAACTATATATTTAGCGCTATTTACTGGAAGCTACGAGAGAGTTTTGAGGCATTGCACTTAGTTGAAACAAACTTTATACAAAAGGAATATCATGCCAGTTACTGTAAATGAATGACAGAAAGACAAAAGTACTTCACGGTAACAAAGAACATTGATTACAAACCAAACCACTTTCAAATATGAGATCACCAACATTCGGACCCAGGAGCAACTTAAGCATAACCGAGCAAGATGTAAAAGTAATGCGACAAAAAGGAAAGTGTATAAATTTGTTGTAGTGGCATAAATTTAAAAAATCTATGCTTGAGCCAATATATAATGCAAAGCTCTCGGAAGAGAAACAATATATTAAACTATCAGACACTTCGACGCAAAAAATACGTTTGTGCTTTGTATGTAAATATGTCCTTTTTTCAATTTCTTTTCCTTGAATTATCATACCTCACTCATTTTAGTCAAGATTAGTCACCTTTTAACCTGTTCTTATCAACGCGCACACGTTTTGTCCATTATCTGTATTATTACACATCAACTGAGAGTTTCGTCATCCGCATGTTGGCTATGAGCCATCATATGTGTCATTTAAACTGACTTACTGTTACTTAATATGTTCATAGTTGACAAAATGTCGAAGTACAATAGCAACATTGTTGTTGCGTATTGTTCTAAAGTTCCGTGAGTCTGTTATGCGTCAGTAAAACTCGACAAGTTGCAATTACAATATCTCGACCGTGAGAGGCAGTGAAAGTAAAATGTTTTAAAATCATTGACAAGTTCAGGTCAATGCGTAAAGTTTTACAACTCAGACTAGCGGCGCACACAATCATTGCGTCTTTGTCCCATTATTTTTGCACAAAATTTTAAAGAATGTGATTTCTAACAATTCTTCAGTTATCTGGAATGTAATCAGGGTGTCGAAGTTGATTGATTGCAAATGTTTTAAAATCTTGCGAGAGCATTAAGCATATTAGCACATCATAGATTTCATATGAAGTGAAACTTTAACTTAGTTAGCACATCTGTCAATTTTATGTTGGCAAAGTCGATAGTTTGCATGCGCCGTGTAAAACTCATGTAATTACCCCAGTATAAATATAGTCATTAAAAGTCCTACCTGTAAACGAGCGACACATTATTGAAGATAATTTTTCCGTCACTAGGCCAAGATAACGGCGGCTAAATATTAAAAAGAATGCAACTACACAAAAAAACAAGCAAGCAAACAAACCGATAAAAAAAACTACATAAATGACAGCAAACTCACATTTGCAAGTCCAGTATCTTCACGCGGAACACCGCTGACATATTGCATCGCTCTCTCAACGCTGACCATTTGTTTCTCAGTCTCAGTAAATGAAGTTACAAGACCTGAGAGCTGATTCGTGATCGTAAGAGCATAAGAAATAGCGAGACCAACCAGACCTGCCAGATATACAAAGGAATCTAAATATCACTGATATAAATGAAGTCACAGTAAGAAAATGAAAGCAGAAGTGGAAGAACTCTAGTTACCAGGATCAACGGAGCCAAAGTGATGTTCTAAAACAGCTATAAATGACACACAGGTTACCATAGCAACACCGAGCATTTGAAGATGTAGACTTAGCCACTGTGAAGCTGCTAATCCTGGGAAAAAAACACGAGAGCCTCGAATTCTAGCTTCTAACTATATGAACTAAGGTCCTCTTCTTACCAGAGAAGTTCGCACGCTGATTCAGTTCCAATATCCTTTCATTCTCCGCCAAGAATCGTGCCGAGGCCCTGAGCGCACGAATGGTTGCTAAGCCACTCAAAGTTTCTGAGAAATGCGCGTAGACTGGGGAGAGACTGACAGTCATAAGACGTTTAACTTCTCTGAAAGATAAGCAAAATAGTCTCAAAGTTGTATTATGGTTTGACCTCGTTTAATTCAGCTTATACCTCGATGTTTTGCGGTAGTAATTCTGAATCTTGTAGTAGAGAAATGCGAGAGGAAGCAAGACAATAAGAAACCAGGGCAAGCCATAGCACGTGATACATATAGTTCCAGCAACACCAAACAACTGAGCCAAGAATATATTCAACATGAACGGCAAAGAGTCATCGATCGAATACTAAAAGCAGAAAAAATATATTCACAGTGGATACTTTCATCTGTTCTAATTGTTTGTCCACCATCTCTTATTACTGATCTGGAGTTACTACAGGAGGAAACCTAAACTAAACACAACAATATTCGTACCGCCGGAATAGCTATTTTGTTCTTAAATGCTCTTCCTCGAGAATCACGCATACCTTACTTATTGTAGAGTTACTAAACAGAAGGAAACCTAAAAATTAAACTAACTTGTACACTTACTGTATCAGAAGAGAATCTGTTAACAATTCTTCCAATCTAAAAAAATTTTCAAATCTTCAATTAATAAATAAATACACAGTAATTTCTTTTACAATAAATTTAAATTTCGTACCGGCGTGACGTCAAAGAATGATACAGGTGCCCCAAGAATACTTTTCAAAATTTTCTCATGAATGACTTGTGCTGCCTTTACTCCACCGAAGGCAAAAAGAAACGCTCGAAAAAACGTGAACACCTATAGAAAAATACGCGCATAACTAAAACTTCACCTGATAGTTGTACTACTTTACAACAGACATTACACAAATAGATTTGTAAATCTATAATCTTTCTTCTCTCTCAAAATGCAAGCACTCTTTGCACAACAAGACACGGGGAATTTCTAGCCATCTTACTTACAGTATTTGCAAGAGCGATTCCTCCATAAACTACAAGGTAGAAAGTTAAGCTTCCTTTTTCTATATCAATATGCACAGCACCAACGCCGCTTGGGTAGCTGGGTGTACGAGAGGAGTGCACGTGCTCTGATGAAGTCGTGTGATTGGCAGATTCTTTATCATGTGATATCCAGTACGCCAGCCACCAGTCGCTGATGTTTCGAGAAGCTATAAGCAATTTAAGATCAATTATTAAGACTTCAATTTTTTAGTTTGAAATAATTAAAGTTGGGAACCTTGCTGACGGTTTCAACAAATGCTACGTCTAGCTTTACCTTGCATTAGGAATAAAGATAGGAAAATGCTGCAAGTAAGACAAAGGCCAGCGGCATGCCAGTATGAACGATACACGTCATATTTCACAACACCAATGTTCTTCTCTTCCTCCTCAACTAAACCTGGCTCCGTGTGATTCTCTTCGTCTTCGTCTTCATCTTTTGGCTCTTCGTCCACGTCTTCTGTTAACAAAAAAAAAAAACAAGACTGATACACCTCCGTGACTTAATTCTTGTTTCCTCCTGTAGTAATACTAAAGCCCGTTCTCCACTACGCGAATTTGTTCACGCGAAGAAGAGGTCTGGCAACGTGATTGGCTCGTTTTCGACTTTTTCGCGGCAAATTATTTTGCTAGCGAATCACGTTGCTGCATTTATTTTTCGCTCGAAAAAATTCGCGTAGTGGAGAACGGGCTTAAATCAATATGACTCTTACAGAATTTCTGAGAAGAATAGTTTAGAACTGATAAAATTATCCAGTAATAATATAGTTAGTTTAGTTTAGGTTTCCTTCTGTAGCAACATTGGATCATAAAGAGATGACTCTCGCTGGATCTCCAGGACAACAATTTAGAACTGATAAGACTATCCAGCAAAAATGAAACTTGTTTTTATTAAATGTTCCTTCCCCCACCATTTTGTTTTATCTTCATGATCACAGCATCTTCCTTCAACACTTCACTAGGAAAACCAACACGTACCACCCGTCCATGCTCCATGGCAACGATCACGTCAGCGTCGTGCAAGTATTTCCAATGATGCGTGCAAAGGATTCTGGTCTTGTGTTTCAATATACCCATGATGCAATGCGTAAAGATATGAGAAGCCACGTGGTTATCAACAGCTGCCAGAGGATCGTCGAGAAGATATATGTCCTTGTCCTTGAGAGAGAATTAGGAGAGTGAAAATACAGGCACAGTGAATACACATGTGTTTATAAAAAGATGCTGCGTTTTACTGTATATTAATTAAATAATATTAATAATAATTAATATTAATATTAATAAATATTAATTAAAAATATTAATGTTAGTGTTAATATTAACTATTGTTGTTGAAAATAATTTGTTTCTACCTGGTAAACAGCTCGTGCAAGTGAAATCCTTGCTTTTTGTCCTCCGCTTAGAGTGACTCCATTTTCCCCGACTTCCGTCTGATCATGTGCAGGAAGTATTTTCAAATCCTTTGAAGAATAAAAACATGCATTTGACCAAAACAAACAAATCTTCTATTCTCAAGAAAAACAACGAGCTGTTGTTTCTATGCTAGCTTGCAAGAAGCAGGCAATTTTTGAAGAGTACAATGATAAATAGGACAAACCTCATCCAGGGCACAAACTTTCAATACTGCCTTGTATCTGTGGAGGTCAAATGCCTTTCCAAAAAGAATATTCTCTCGAACAGTTGCATGCTGAATCCAAGCTTCCTGAAAATTTTGTTCAGTTTTTTATTTTTTCTGAACTAATCATACAAATTATTCTAACATTCACAATATTCAAATCTTTAGAAATACATTGTCTTGCCCTTGTCAACTTTATTAGCATTGCATGATCAGTTGCCATGGCTAGTTTCGCTTCTGATTTGAACTCACAATCACTCTATTTCAATATTTAATATTGTACCTGACTAGCAAGTCCAAATCCATCTTCCAAGTTAGCCACATAAACCTGAGAATACAAATCAGTCAAGTGAAACAAGGTGATTAAGATGTGTGAAAGATAATATACATCAACTACCTTGCCATGTGTTTTATCCATGTCAGCGGTGATTGCAGAAAGAAGAGAACTTTTGCCACAACCAACGTGACCAATGACACCAATCAGCTGACCCTGATACAAAGAGTAATATGTTCCTGAACTACAGTTTATGGCATAAAAATTATGCAACTACAGTGGAACCCCCTTAGCAAGGACATCAGAGAAACAGAGTCAAATATATGATTCGAAATTTGAGAGGCACCCTTATCAGGGAGGTGTCTGTATTAGAGAGGTGTTGACAATGGACAAATGCCATACCTTAAAAAGAGATAAATTAATATCCCATAAATTCTGAGTATGGCTGATCCCTGATGAATCACCCACAGTCTTGGCACAATTTTTTTCACACTTCAACAAATTATCCTCGTGATCATTATTTTGAATGGAAGTCTCATCACTTTCCATTTCATGGCTTCTCCAAGTAAAATTTCCATTTTCTATCAACAGCATTGTGTCAGACTCTTTTTCATTAAAGTTGGAGCAGTAAAAATCCTGCCAATCCAGTTCTTCCAGTGTTAAAAACCTGTTAACCCGGTGTAATGAGACCCAGGCTTCAACCAAACCATTAATGACCCATGGAAAGACGTTGAGAGGAAATATTAACATGTTGAATAGAGCTATACTCGTAAATACCTAGGAAAAATAACGTTAGGTCACAAAACAAGCATGAATATCAATAGGCCTTATATCATCAAACCTATTCTCACTTGATTAAGTGTTTTAATACACATCACTTGCTCATGACAACTGTGAATTGATCACCAAAGGTTGTCATCAAATACTGCTTTGTGAAAGTCAGTTTCACTTAGGGGCTGTTTACATGAGCCGGGCTAGCCCGGTTAACCGGGCTGAACGGTTTCTTTTGCATCTTATTGCCGCT
>JAOBYK010299142.1:0-19550 GCA_025434845.1 Phenganax subtilis | reverse complement strand
AATAAGTACGTTCCCTGAACTTGATTTCGGTGTGTTAAAATCATAACCATGAATGTTTTTCAAGAGATAGTATAACAGTTTTTCTTTGCAAGACTTAAATATTATAACATACACGCACAATGCTTGACTTTCGTAAGAAGACATTATGAAAGTTATAACATCAAATTACCCTGTGGTTGCTTGGCAGGATGAACAACATGCAGATCCATAAGGCGACTTGATGCATTATGCAACGTGAATATTTCCCCACCGGGGTATTTATGAGTATATCTGATAGTATTGCCCGTCCAATCCGTCCAATAGACACGGTCTTCAAATAAACTAATAGAAAACGGATGCTTGACTTTGGATGCCCCAGTCAAGACGTTGTAACGGTTGTTGCCATCGTAATCGCAAAACTGTAGATGGTGGAGGCTCGCATCCATCCAGTAAATACGCCTGTGATAAAATAAAAGGAAATGATATTGACGAATGTATAAATGGATTTCATGCAGTTAACAATATATTAACGATAGGAAATGGTGATCAATTTTCGGATACCCTACTTACTTAGTTGGATAATCAAGAGTCATGCCATTTGGCCAAACTAGTTTTGTATTCACAATAACAATCCTATTACTTCCATCCATGAAAGCTCGTTCGATACGAGGTTTCGCGCCCCAATCTGTCCAAAACAAGTACCCTACAGTTGGATCAACTTGTAGTGCTCGCGGTGAATCTATATCAGTGTTAATGAGAACACTTCGATGACTCCCATTCAGCTTCGACACTTCGATTCTATCAGCTCTCATATCCAACCAATACAGATTACGACCTATCCAGTCTACGGCAAGACCTGGAATACAAGTCACAAGTTAACAACTGTACCAGAAAAAGATGATGAAAAATTTCTATTATTGCACACAAATTTCCTTTTTATTCTACCTTCGGCTGATATTAACCCTCCTGAAACAATGACCTCAATATAAGAGCCATCAAATTTCGCTCGCTGAATTTTGTCTGTCAGAACATCAGTCCAGTATATTCGCTGATCTTGCCAGTCAAAATCAACTCCAATTACATTCCGAAGTCCTGAGACGACCTGTGAGTACCTTACACGTCCCTCTTTACCCTTCACTTCTATTTTTCGGATTGAAGCTCGATTAGAAAACAGTATGAAAGGCAAATCGTCATTACCTGAATAAGAAAGAGAATGCTAAAATTATAATATAATTATAAAGTGTAGATTTGTGATATGGTGTCTGCTTGTTTATTTCAGAAAGATTGACCAAAGTATATATCTTTACTTTCAGCTCGTGCACAATCTGAGTAATATTCCAATTTCCTGATTTAATAACATACTTATGCTAGCTTTGCAGGAGCTCGCATTAGCCAGACGAGTATAGCCATCTCCACACAAACAATAGTATGATTTCTGAACATTGACACACAATTGACTACAACTCCACGGCATTTTGCACTCATCTTTATCAATACAAGTACTGTTGTCCACATCAAGCATCAGGCCCGTTGGGCAACTGCATAGGGCACCTAAGTAAAGTAAACACCAATCTTTTATTTCTTAGGATAGATTATTAAATTTAAATCATTAAGTTTCAAGAGTCTCTTGCTCTGACCAGTAAAATCGTCTGGGATTAGGCAAAATGAAATAGCAAAGAACGGAGTTGGGGGTGAATTGCCACTTAATGGGTTGAGACGACTCTAATGATGGTCTAAAACCAAATTTTGTGATCTGAATCATATTGTTGAAAAAAGTTATGTATTCCTCTCAGTTTCCATGTATTCTTACCAAAAGGCGAGTTGATGCAAATATGCGAACAGCCTCCATTATCTGCGTTACATTCCTGGTAACGACATCGAGGGGCCTCATCTTCTCCCTCGGGGCAGTCCACAGAACTGTCACACAGCTTGCTACGACTGATACACTGGGAAGAGTTCGGGCACGCAAATTCGTCAGGAGAACAGGTTGGAGGTCCTGAAAATGGATACAAAAAAAGCACAGTTGACTCAAATAGTACTTCCAAGCTTACACTAAGCAAGAATGTACGACAGCAGATGATGGCCAAATGAAAACTAATTATCAGATACAAGGTTTAACGGACTCTCTGTCATACCACATCTTTTGAGAGTCTCGTCTGCGTTATCGCCGCAATCATCGTCGCCGTCGCATGTCCAATCCAAGGCTATGCAATCGCCAGTGCTGGGACACTTGAATCTCCCACAACACTCTTCGTCTGACAGATCGCGACAATCACTATACCCATTGCACACCAAACTGGAATTAATACATTCACCGCTTGAGCAATTGAACTCGTCAGTTTTGCAACCTGAAAAAATACAAGAAGTAGTGTCAAATGTAAAGATATGATGGTCTCAAAACACACGAAACTTGAAAGTTTCACGAATGAGGTGTGGTGTTGCGGCAAAACATCCTCCCAATGCACAAACCACTCGAACCGTACTAATCTCTGATCTTGACATAGACAATGTGCGCAAAAACTACGACTAACCGGTGCCACACACTGAAGTAAATTCATCACTCCCATCGCCGCAATCCTCTTCACCATTACACTTCATCGACAACGGAAGACATTGTTTCGTCTGCTGACATTGGAACTTTGTGATCGGACATATTGTCGATTCTGTCGGCTTCGCTGGAAAACAAATAAGCAGAAAATAAAATGACCGCAATTGTTGTATTCTTCTGCAAAACCATGTTTATCACAATTGCTGCACTATCTGTAATAGTAATATAAAACTTTTGATATAGTTATAGCAAACAACCAATGCACGGAATATACGTAGCCCGTGTATATTTATACAATCAGTCTTCAATAATCGAGATTTGGAGTAAATCAAATGAGCACGAAATTACTGAGTCACTTACTACAATTCAATTCATCTGAAGCATCGTCACAGTCTTCATCCTTGTCACATCTCCACGGCAAGTCGATACACTGACCGTCATTACACTGGAATTCATTACTTGAGCATTTTCTCACAGCGCAATCCTTCTCATCCGAATGATCAGCACAATCGAATCGACCATTGCATTGCCAGAGTAGAGAGATGCACATTTTATCAGATACACAAGTGAAACCGTCACATGTCTCGTTCTTTACTAAGAAATCATAAATGAATGTTAAAAGACTAAGGCAACAATAGATATGGTCAAAACTTTAAAACTATAATAATACATTCCACTTACGATCGCAGTCGACTTCATCGGCTCCAAACTGGCAATCCTTGTCACCATCACAACGCCATGCTATTGGGATGCATTGACTGTTTCCGCATTTGAACTGATCTGAGTGACAAGTGCAGTTTTGCTCATCAAAATTATTACCACAGTCGTCGTCTCCATCGCAAAACAACGCTTCTGATACACATTTGTGATTGCTGCATTTTTTCTGTGACGGCAAGCAAGTCTTTGCAACTGAATGAACAAAAAAACACACGCATTCGTTTTCGTATTTCGACTGTGTATTGTTTCAAAGCTTTGTTGATCAGAGGCCGATTGTTCGTACGCCGTTTAGCTTAAACGGCGGATAAGTTTAAAACAGAAGTAATATTTATGTATTCCTTGAACAAAAATATTGAAAGTTTTTAAATTGAATACAATAACTATGTTTTTGCCCATATTTTTATTGAAAATGATTTGATTTAAAAGCTTTTGAAGAAGTGTGGAAGTGTTTTTGAATTCTGACTTATCTACCGTTTAAGCTAAACGGCGTACGAACAACCGCCTCCAGTACTTGTACTCATCTACACGAGATTGACAGGAAAATATTTGCAAGTTTATAAATCAGCAATTAAGAAAATATGCCTCAAAGTTGCAAGTTGGTAAGCTAGCATGAGCTTTGAATAATCAGTCCTCCAGTCTTGCCAATCAGATAAATTCTGCTTTACTTACAGCACTGTTCATTGACTTCATCTGAGTTGTCAAGGCAATCATCATCACCATCACACAGCCAACCATTAAACACACACATCGAGTTGTTGCACAAGAAATAATCGGGCGCGCAGGTTGCTTTAAGTGGTACTGCAGTAGGTTTAGCAACTATACAACAAAGAATATAATGAACTCAAACAAGAATAACTTAACTTTGCATCCTGCGTCAACAGGGAAACCCGGCTACAGTAATGGCCAACAGAGGCATGCAAAGTACAGTATAACTCACCAACACCATCACAACTGATTCCGTCTTTAGCCAATGAAAAACCATCTTTGCAAGCACAAGTAGCCCCACTGGATGCTTTCAATAAACACAAGTGAGCGCAAGACAGCTTTGCGCATGCGTTACTACCACCTATATAAGACAACGAACAGACAACAAGTAATTTGCATTTAGTTCGCTTGAATTAAAAGGGTGAACAATGAGACTAGGCTAGGCATCTCATTCATTTTATCCAGGAGATAGACTTTACACATTTTCAAGATCTGAAAAGGAGCAGCTACAAAATATGCAACAACTTCTAGCCTTCGGGCACGTCCTGCGATGCTGGTAGCGCTCGAAGCACTAAGCTAAAGAGTCGGTTGCCAAGAGCTAGTCATAAGTTTATATTCTTGGGTGATACATGTGAGCTGGAGCTGAACCACAAAACAGAGTTGGAACTTACTTGAGACGAGGCCTTGTCTATACGTGCGAATCTCCATTAAACCACCAACATGCGACAAAAGACGTTCCTTCTTCTTGCTCGCTATTTCACTTAATTTACCCCGATATAAAGCCATGTCTTGCCAATCACTCCAATAAACGTAACCATTGTAGACATCCAGCCCAAATGGATGTGACAAACTGCTTAAAACCTACAATAACAACAACGAGAATTGGACGAAAAGTTGTTAGGTATCAGAGCCAGGGATTGTGAAAATCGCGCAGAGTACAATTCCTGACCTTGATATAGATTCTTCAACTACATGAAGGAGTTTTAGTGTAACAAAGTTTATTGCATTAATTATTCTGCAAATGACTTAAATATTACAAGAACATAGCTACAGCCGCTGAGTTTCAGAGATAGATCGCATAGTGCATATTTTCAACATGCAACAAACATGATATCGCTCATTCTATCTTTTTACCACTGCTTGACCGCTACCATCCAAGTTCGCCTTCATCATATGATCTTTCCGTGCATCAATCCAATACAACGTTGACGTGGTATAATCGATAGCTAAACCATTCGGCCAACCAATGATTGATCCATTGACGATTGTCTTGCGATCACTGCCATCCATTTCAGATCTTTCTATCTTCGGTTCATCACCCCAATCAGTCCAGAACAATAATCTACATCAACACATGGTATCAGAAATAAGGGTGTTCTACGAATTTTTGCTCTATCATTTTGTTCATATTTACACAAACTTGCCCATTTCCCAGACTAAGTCTTTATGCATTCACTGTTTATGTTTACAACAGGGAGCTTAAACCATCAGCGTTTTTGACAACACGAACGTCGACCGGAAGCAAAGTTGACGTTTTCTACCAATCACCGTGCTTAACCCAGTCCTTTGACGATTCTCATGCCGTTCGTGTTGTCAAAATCGTCGCTTGCTCAAGCTCTCTAATAGCACCTACGTACCCTTTCCTCGGATGAACAACAATAGCCCGCGGTCTACCTAAGCTTTCACTGATCAACGTCTTTCGAAAACTCCCATCAAGTTTCGCTACGGAAACAATCTTTAACTTTCCATCTGTCCAGTATAAATTCCGTGCCAGCCAGTCAACAGCTAACCCATCGGCACCACCAATAGTCTCATTAACCAGCACCCGTAAACCTGAACCATCAAACCTAATACGCGTTATAGTATTACGACTCAGATCACTGAAATACAACATCTCATCTTTGACATCGTAATCAACACCGACTGCATTCTGCAAGCCAAGAACAGGGACAATTGCATCCCGTTTTGTGCCACTATTAAACACATAACCACGGATTTGAGTCTTTTTTGCAACGATCACAAAGCTTTCAAGTCTTTGGCAAGTTTTCCTATCTTCTAACAGTGTTGAACCCATTTCACACACACATTGGCAGCCCTCCGAGTGGACACTGGAGAGCAAACCTAGTTGACTGCAACCAAAGTCTTTGCACAAGTTTTTCGAGTAATTTTGTCTGGCTGGGTGATACATCTGAATATCCATTGGTTGTCGCATATCTTTAATCACATTCGATACCTAATCAGTTGAATATTATCAATAACTGGGTTTTACTCTGATATGATTGAGCGACAGCACATGGCCGTCATCTTGCAGATATCAAGAGAATATGACGGCAACTCTTTTCACCATTACACGATTAGCAATCTTACGCGATAGTAAGCAAGTGGGAATAGGCCTGATTTTTGTACTGTTATAAGGGTATAAACTGCAAAATGTGAGGCTTAATAATGACAATACTCGGTGGGCAAATCAAATATCAGCTATACACATTACTCAAGAAAAACTAACTATTTTTTTGTTTCTGTGAGCTGATCTACCACACTGTAGCTACCTACACACCTTGCCATGATTCAGTAAATCAACCTTGTACACTTCTTGATCACGCCAGTCAGTGACGTACAGAAACGAGCGATATAGTGTGATCGCAAAGGGATGTCGGATAGGATCCTGACCTGGCCCTCCAGCCACCACCCTGCGGTTATTCCCATTGTAATCCATAACAAAAATGACGTCAATGCCTGCGTCAGCCCAGTAGACCTTCTCATTGATGTAATCCAGTGTGATTGCATTTGGCCAGGTTACATTCGTATTAACTAATGTTTTACAATCCAGGCCATCCATACTACAACGCTCGATCTTAGGTTCCCTGGAACCCCAGTCCGTGTAAAATAGATACCTGAAAATGATAAGGTGCACCGAGTATCAGAAAAGCTTTGGCGTCTTTCAATAAACATTACCGTACCAGTGGTAGATAGTAGCCAGCTTGCAGTTATCATCAGAAATGATTTTAACTCTTTACATTCTTCAGACATGTCGAAATCTTGTATCAGGTGAAAAGTACAAAAGCAAAAGTACAATAACGACCATTAGCTCCTTCTTACCTTCGCCTTGGATCAACAGCCAGGCCACGAGGTGAGCCAAGATCATCGATCAAAATATGACGATATCTTCCCTCTAAATTAACCACATCAATCCTATTGCCTCGTGACTCAGTAAAGTAAATATTCTCGGCGATCCAGTCAACTGCCATGCCGTCTGGCATATATAGACCAGCTGATACGATAGCCTAGACAATCAGAAATCTTAGACAATCACTTACTGGCACACAACACACAGTTAGAACTTATAATGTATTGTACTCATAATGAAATAGGATTAGTAGAGCGGGAAGTTTTAATTTACGAACGTACCAGCACTCACATATAAGAATATAAAGTTTACTATTGTGTAATTTAAGTGGGATTTTTAAATGCTCAACTATTTACCGTAAGCTTTTTGCTGCCATAACGTGTTCGATAGATTTTTTTTTCGCGAACATCGGTGAAAAATATCAAGTGCTTTTGGTAGTGATAATCTATAGCTACAGCTCGCTTTAGATCTCCGTGTAGAACATTCAGCTCCAGACCATCGGTAGATGAATTGATGATTTTGTCAATCTGAGATACAATGATTGTGGGACGAACAGAATCTATACACGAAAAAAAACATTTAAAAACTTATATTAATACGTCGTGAGCTCTAATGACAGTATTGTATAACTAGTCACCTATTATACATTTAAAAGAGTATTTTGATACGGATACGTTGAAAACTACACACTGCCTCGTATAATTAGAGAGAGATACAAAAAATTGTGGATACAATTCCAGAGGATACAACCCATAGCTTATGTGATCTACTACTGACTAAGAGGGATAGAATACCAAAACAGAGCAGCCATAACTTCATCCTACCAAAAATTCAGATGGAGAGATCAAGCGATTATTTGCAAATAGATGTTCACCCCAGTGAATATAGAACTGTTCAATCGTTAATGACTTTATATTTATAAGTATATATTACATAGAGTGTATATCAATTGTGTACAAGTCGCATGTTTGCTGTAACTATATTTTGCTGAAACTAATAAAGACTTTCATTCATACCTGTTGGTTTACAAAAACGTTCGTTAACAAGCTGGTAACCATGGTAACAAGCACATTTGAACGAGCCTGGCGTATTTTGACAGAATTGAGCACAAGCTCCTGTTTTACACTCATCAACATCTGCAAAAATGTACAATACCAAATACTTTATCATTGTACTTAATACATTTCATTTTGCAATGTAAGTTTCAGCTACAGTTACATACTAGCTGTAGGCTCATAAAGAGTTGCACTACAAAAGCATAGTAGAGAAAAAAGGGAATAAAAAATTGGGCATATATGGTAAACTAATAGTTCTACCCACCTACACAACGTAATGCGTTGTTTTGTTTTTCATAGCCAGGCATACAATAACACCGAGCACCAGCTGGAGTTTGCTGGCATTTCATATCACCACATCTTGAACGATTCTGACATTCATTAATGGCTAAATAAAGAAATTATTCATAAGGAGTAGGTATTGGATGAGATGAATTTTAATAAAACCTTGTGGTGCTGAGGAATATAGATATGCAGTACTTTGCTTTTACTACGACATGAAAAAACACACTCACAACACGAAGCTCCCTTGAATCCTAAATGTTGTCTTTCATCTGATTCGTCGGTACAATCATATTTGCCATCACAGACCTTCGCCATTTTAACACATTGAGAATGAGGGATGGTCAGACACTGAAATTCATCACTGGCACATGCACGTTGGTCTAAAAATAATACACAGAAAAAAGAATTACTGTTTATTTTGCCCAAGTTTAAAACTACAAGTTAGACAGTATTTTGCTTCCTTACTACAAGCTGTGAAAGACTCATCAGAGCCATCTTTACAATCATTATCACCATCACAAACATACAGCTCCGGAATACAATCACCACTCCCGCAACGAACTTGATGCTCTGCACTATTGCAATATGATATATCTACACAAAAAACATAACATTAACCAGACAAAAAATTGTCTTGTTCAGCAACTAGCATATGGCCATGCTCTTACTTCTGAAGCATTCAAGTTCATCAGATCCATCACGACAATCCTGGTTACCATTGCATAACAACTCTTTAAAAATACATTTTGAACCACCATCACAGAGAAATTTCTCCATTGGACACTTGCCACCTGAAATTGTTCAAATTTCTTGCACCAATGCTGAACTGTCTATTCATCAATTATTCATTATAAAAGTAGTATACAGTTCCTACGATATCACTTTCATATTGCTTACTACTGCAATTGCGTTCATCAGTCCCATTTGGACAATCCACTTCTCCGTCGCATATCCAAGACTTTCGAATGCACCCCAATGTAGAGTTTTTGCACTCTATTTCATCTTCGCGACACTTACGATTATCTGAAACATTAGCATCACACGAAAAACTGCTCAAGATACACTGCACTACAAACAATGTCAAGGTTGAATATCAGGGGTGATAGCATCAGCACGTACATCAGTTGCTATACTCACAATTGCAACCTTCTTCATCACGGCCATTGTCACAATCTTCATGTCTATCACAACGCCAAGCAATCGGGATACAGCGATCTCCACATGAAAATCGTGTATCATTTGAACATTGCATTTCCTTGTCTGTCACAAGAAAAATTTCAGTTTTGATTACTGCATCTAATGCCAGACAATTTTACTTGCCACGGTGAGACTCTTGTTACTTAATGGGTTAGTTAAACCATTTGTCAAGGTCTCTTGCAAGCCCATTGAGCAGCAAAGTATCTTTATCGATCCCACTTTGCTATTTTAATCTGCCTAATGCCAAACAATAGTACTTATCAAGGAGTAAAACACTTCAGACTCACAGTGGGTTAAAAAGTATGTGCTAAAGTTGGGCTTTTTTAAAATTTTAGGACACACAAATTGATTAGCAACCCATAATTCAGCCAAGGTCAAATTTTTCCTGATCGATGCAATTTTGCACATCGAACACTTTGACTAATTAATTGCAATAAATGACCAATATAACATAAAATGCATAGTTTACATAAACAAGATATTTTAGTGTAACAAGTGTGACATATTAAATGTCAATGCATTAATAATTCACCATAGTATAACTGTCACATGCTAGTTAATATTTGAATCCCCTAGGTTGTTTTAAATGAATCACAGTGATGTGGTGTTTTTATTGCGCATCTTGTCTTTATAGTGGCGATCAATATCATGCTATTAGGCATGTAGCGTGCACTAACAACTCTCAGGGTGTAATTTGTTCACAGTTACTTTTTAATAAGCCATATTTGTGGTTTTTGTTTATCTAACTTTGCGTATACTTCAGTACATAATAAACAGTGGATATGAACTGTAAAATGGAGGATTTATCAAATGTTTCATATAAATACCACATTCTTTTTCATCCGCTCCATTGCTGCAATCTTCATCTCCATCGCACTTCCAATCAATGAAAATACACTCACCGGGGAAACATTCAAATTGATCTTCGTCGCATGTTTTTGCTGTTTCAACAGGAAAGATATAATTACAATTTAATTTGAATCCAGCAATAATTAACCACGACTAATAATGCTATTTTAACGCGAATTTTTGTTCACTGACAGCGGTTTATCGCGCCATTCCAAGCTACAATTATAAGAGTCCTGCTCTCCCAGTAACTTCGCCATTTCACAAGATTTTTTAGATATACATGATTTAAAAGAACCTCATTTTGAATTACTGAAAGTCTTTTGTGAATCAAACAAATGTCTGCACGTGTATGTCTGTGTTTTCAAGATTCAATTTAGCAGGTTTTGTGTATTTTCCAGCCATTTTTTAGCTTCAAATTCCCGTAAAATTGTAGAACGGTATAAATAGAAAGGGTAAAAATAACTGACAATCGGCTTGGTTTGAAAATAAAACATGATAGGACACTCACCTTCGCCGCCTATTGTGTGTTCACCAATACACAGCCACAAAACAATTAAACACCACAAAAACAAGCTGAAAAACTTGTCCATGGTTTAAGGTTTTCAACGAAATAGTTCCCCCCAGTCTTTGGAAATGATATTAAAAACAGCATGCGATGTTTACGCGTCTACTTTCGACCATTGCTTGCTTGAGTATTCGCTATGTATGAGACAAAAACAATAGCACACAAAGACAAATGTTTTCTATTGGTTGATATTACTCATAACTATCGTATAAATTTCACGTGTGAACTCTTGCACCATCCTTCACTTCTCCCGTGCTTTGCCAAACAATCGCTCTTCACGAAAAAAACGCTCATTCTCTAGCTTGCGAGAAAAACGTTACTCTAGTCTAAAAAAACTTTATACTTGTTCATTTTTTTAACGGCCACATGGCAGGTGACATATTTAAAATATGCTACTTTGGAAAGAGCAATGCCAACACAGTGTGCCAACATCATTATGAATGCCAACAAGCAATCACATTTATTCCAATAAATTAGCATATTTATTGATAAATTAGCATACTTTTCGAGCTGGCTACTTTCTTTCGACAAATGCCCGGAAAACAAGCTATAGTGAACGGATTTTATCGTGTTCCTGAGACTAAATAGCTTCTGAAAATATTGTCTGCCCACCATTGTCTAACACTACCCAGGCCTGTATAGTTGAACGAAGTAACTGCAATTGCAGTCAAACGCAGACTGCAGATAGTAGCAGCAAATAAACGGGAGGAATTTTTTGATGATTTGACTTGGTAAGGACACCTGTTTACCATGCACACTCTTGAAATGTCAGCATCTCTCCAAAGTGCTGGATTACCTTTTTTGTATGAATACCTCTATAATGTGGACAGCTCTAACATGTGCAACCTTTTCAATACGGAGACTTCTCTAAATAAAGAAAAAAAGTTAAATACCAGAAAGCTTCTTTTCATAAATACAAAGATGCCAGAAAGATAAAGGAAAGTTAGTTGACAAATAGCTTGGACCGCTTGGATTTGGAGATTTTCCTTAAGGAGTAAAATCCCATGTTGGCGATGGACAAAGTAGCTACCAACAACGATCCCCATTTTTGACAGGAGTAGCTGTTCAATCATGGGTTTCTGCCTTAAGAAAAAATAACTCTAATTAAGAAAATACTAGATCTGACGCATTGTTCAACATAATCATTTCTAGAAAAAGACTCTAGAATCGAATTAACATAATTAGAAGAAATATTTGTTTTTTTGGAAAATATAATTACGCTTATAGGGAAAACTGAAGTTAGCCAATGAAGAGGATTGTAAAAAGTATGTTGCGCAACGGGTGAACAATTTGCTTTTATGTATGCAAAGTGCTGTTGGCTATGATCATTTATTCATGCCTATATCTTTATTCACTAATTATGCAAAGCTATACACTTCAAAAAAATTTACACTTTCAAGAACAAGGCGAGCTTAAAAAGGGGGTAAGAATGCGCAAGTGACTTATCCTGCAACCATTTTGTTCATTGAAAGTCAATTGTCCGCGCGCATTTCATCTCAGAAGTTGACTGATTATTAAAAAGGTAAACCATGCTTGTCTTATAGAATCTTCTTTCGTTAGTGTACACAAACTTCCCAACGGCGAGGGGATTTGCAATTTGCATAAGATATCATAATGATAACTTATCCACTTTTGCGGCCGTAACGCCACCACATGTAAATGTAGCTTGAGTTCGTTTAAGATAACACGGAGAACATGATTGCAAAAGTGTTTCAAAAATTCCACTCGCTACAACTAGCTGTCTCCATTGCTTGTTTTGGGAGTATAAAAAGTCGATGAATAATTTGCGAAGCATACTGAAATCCATGGCAGTACATCGTTAACAAAAGGTAACAACGAATATTATATACGCATATTGTAGCGTTGGAAAATACTCACGCGGGACGGAGTTCGGTGGAATTTTCGAACAACGCAAACAAGTTGTTTTTAACTAGGGACTACGATATAACAACAACATAGTATACACAGTCAAGTTGAGAATACATGCAGTGAATAAATATTTATGGAATTAAACAAGCATCAGAAGAACAAAATATTTAAAACGAGCAGAAAATATTACTGAATGGAAGAAGTTGTCTTTGGGTGATGGAACTAAGTTATTTTTTGTAAAAGTTTTCTTTTTGTTTTAAAGTATAATCACTGATATGCGCAGCCAAAAAAGTATATTTTAAAAACAAAATCGATTGTACGTAAACAAATCTATACCCCCATGGAAGAACTATTTTTTTGCAGCAAAAATTTATGGTAAGCGACATAACAAATTTAGGACTATGGCAATACGTTTTTCAAAAAATCTGCCTATTAACTTTTAGACACAAGCTGTGCTCCTAGTATGTCGTATTGCCCAATGATGCGACTTGAAAATTGTCCCGTGTGTTTTGTGCGTTTTTTTTACCAACCGCAGAGTACGGAAAATTTGCATGATACTTTTAGATAAGACCTTGGACCACGACTTCAAGCGAAACTTCCTATTTTGCTCACATCTTGAATAGCTCGTAACGTAGAGTTAATGTACTTGACATTTATAAAATAGAATGCCTGTATGTTACTGAGCACTAGTTTTCCTCAGATGGCTATCTTGTACGATTACTTTGACTCAACGCAATGGAAATGCTGTACTACTCTCACTGACTTTGTCAAGGATTGCGTAACATTCTGAACGAAATACGTAGGAATTTTCTTTCAAGGTTAAGACGAATAAGAGTTTTTCTATATAATCTCGGTTAATTTTTACTCTGAAGTAGATTGTTTGATGTTCCTAAAGTTTTCCACGAGTATTCCAGCTATTTTTCTAGCGCAATGGTTCTACTGTGATCTAAAAGATGCTGACATATTACTGTGAATTTTTAATACCTCAGCGGTGTACTACTTTACCTGAAGGCTTTCAATTGAGCATGAATTAAGAATGCCATATGTGTTACAGAAGTTGCTCAGTGAATGAGTTATGATAATTAGCATGTTCTCAATTATAATAAATTACGCAGCCACCTGGGGCCGGTTGTTCAAAGCTGGGTTAGCGTTAACCCTGCGTTAATGAAAGTTTGAAGCAAAATTTTTAACCGCTTGTTTACTAACTTGAAACAATTTTTCCACAAAGCTAATCTATGTAAAAAGAAGCCTTTATTTGCAAAGTTTTGAAACAAATGGACATGCAGAAATGCAGAAGCCAAACAGCTGGCTAAATTTTAACCCAGGGTTAACGCTAACCCAGCTTTGAACAACCGGCCCCTGGAACAGAATTATTAGAGGCTCCGTTGGGACGTAAGAAAAACAAAGTTACAAACAGTTTAGGGAAACTTTCACCTGTAAAGTCATCATTGAACTGAATTATTCAATTAAAAGTATTCACTTCACATGTGACACCATACCACAGAGGAGAGATTAACAGATGTCCGACTGCCCCAAAATTGCGCAAGTCGATTTTCCTGATTTCAATGGCGGCTATTAACCTTGCAAGTACCCTACAGAAAGCATTCACCCCCCTGAACGAATGATTTTGAAAATGGTACCCCGGGGGGGTGACGGTCTCTGTTTAGGGCACTTGCCAGGTTAATAGCGGCCGCTTACGCCAAAATCATAGGCTTGAAGATTAACGGTCGGACATCTGTTAGTCTCTAATCTGGGACCATACGTTCACAATAGGCACGTGGACTTTGAACCATGAGGAAGTCTTTCACTCTTCATTTAATCAGTATTCACACTCAACAAAGATAAAACAGTCAAAACTCAAATCTGTACCGCGATGAAACAAGACTTTAAACACGAGAGTTACAAATTCTTTCTCAGCTTGTTATACAAGTAGAAGATTCGTGACACATCACTCACCAACACATCGATTGTTGCTAACATGCTGCGTGATAGTAATGAAAAAGCGAAAACAGAGATTGCTTCAGTTTGATTCACATCATCCCAAAAAGATAAAATCACAATATTAAAAAAACACAGCAGAAGTATTTGTTTTGACGCCGCCAAAAAACACTGAGTTTTATTAAAGTATTATCCTTGAGATTATAAATTTCTTACAATGCATATTTAGAAGGCGCACCAGTGCATGTCTAGACTTCAAATTAACGTGCCTTAAATTTCTACTATTTTTGTATTCTACGTGATTTGATGCATATTCCTATCAGATTCTTCGTCTAAACGAAAGAAAATTATTGAAATCAAACATTTATTGAAATATCTCTGACAATTCATGCGCACCTGTGAACCACAATAAGTTACATTCCATATGCAAGGAAGCTTTTTGAAACTGCCGACCTTATATCGCTAAAAATAAAATGAAAAAAACCCAGAAATCTTCACGTCTCCAATGATGAATACGCCAACAACAGTTTCAATACATTATTACTGTACTATAAAAAAAACTTGTTTATTCAGTTGTCCTCAAAAGTCCATTGCCAAATGGGATAAGATGTTATCGAATGCAATTGCATATTTTAACATGAACAATATCAACTTTTTCCAGCGCAAACTTGACGCAGAAAGCGGTCAGCATGGAGAACGCGATGAATGTGACGACCACCCCACCAAACAACAATTGCCCTGTTCAAGTACCTGATATTTTACTCATAGTAATCGGATCTGCGGCTGCATTAATGAACGGGTTACTCCTACTGGTTCTATACAATGAACGAAAGAAATTTTTCCGCACAAGAGTATCTCATTTGGTGGCCAATCTTGCATTGACGGATTGCTTCACAGGCTTAATGATCTTGCTAGTCATGATTTTGGCATTCGCGAACAAGGAAAAGTACTTGGATGGTTATGAATTCTTCTTGTTAAGTGGAAGCATACAATGTTCTTTTTGCACGCTACTGCTGATGTCTGTGGATCGACTGATAGTTGCAGTGTTTCCAATGACATGGTCCAACATTTTAACGAAAAGAAACACCATCACAGGAATTATTTTCGCATGGGGCTTCGCAATTCTCAGCATCTTTATGCTGAAATACAAAATAGAGAAAAGACGTTTTGCTCTCTTACTTTTCCTTGAAATCACCACAGTGCTCATCATCATTATCCACTTCGCGATTTTTCAAGTTTTGCGACGACAACGAAGAGACTTATCGCAGTCAAACAGTTCAGCAGATATTGCAACAACAGTCGATCTGACCCTTCAAGCCTGTCATGCGCAGATTACTTCCGTAGTGCTAACTCTAATCCTGGTGTTAGTTGTAACATACATTCCCTATATCGTCTACTCCAATATATTGTTGGCAAAACAAGGGACAAATATGAAAGTCTTGATTTACGACAACAAGTTTCGGTACGCACAAGCGTTCTCCTATCTTAATTATGCGGCCAATCCTATCGTATACGCCTGGAGATTACGAGTATATCGTAAAGCTCTCTGTCAACTTGTTCTGAAAATGGCCATTAGTTAGTCCAGGGTTGAGGACAAAGAAAGAATTCCAATAACCGAAAGAGTGCATAAGCGTACAATAAGAGTACAAATAAATAAATAATAATAATAGTGCAATAGCTTTATCCAAGGTTCCAGACGAATTCTTCTCATTGACTATGCTTTTAGTTATCGGGAAACGTGACGCAAATGAACAGCTCTTGATTTGACATCATCATGTTGTTCATTAGCTTGTTTAAAAATTTATGGATAAGATTTAATTAGGGTACTATAGCATATTCTTATCTTTGTAAAAGTAAAAGTACAATATAACACAGTCGTAGTGTGCTCACGATTCAGCGCCGTCTTTAACTTGCCTAAACGTTTTAAACTTCTTAATATGTGTTCATGTCTACCTATCTTCGTACCACATGCCTATTGCTTTGCAACACGTTGTAGCATTGTATAATAGCTTGCTGACAAGAATTAATATCTTGCCAAGGTCGACTAACACAGTGATCTAGACGTTCAACACATGCATTCAACTGAGGCAACGCCGTCCTATCATCGCCTTCCACCATTTTATCAATACCAACTTTAAGGCAAGCACCAGCATCATAAATCTCACTAAATCGTGCTTGAACTTTCATTTCTTCTTCGCAAAATGAGCATTGGTAGACAGCCTGCGAATAGGCATGTGATGGTACCCTTTGATGGCAACGCCTGCATTTCAGGATGGGAACTCGGGACTCCAAGTCTGCATACAACGGCCAGCCTTCTACACAAGCTGCACATGAGCAAACGAAATAGTACTGCTTCTTTAACTCGGCTTGGCGTTCCGCTAAAGGGGTCACTGCAGAGACGTAGCCATAGTTGTCTAAGACTTCGTCTCCTTTAGGTATAGTTTGGATAGAACGCATGACACAAATTTCCCCATAAAAGTTCCGGGTGACGCACGGATCGCAGCAGTGGTTAAACAAGCTGAACGTGGCGTAAATAGCAGCAGCGATCTCAATCGTATGAGAATTCACCAAGTCTTTATCAATTTGCAAGAATTCAGAAATCTCATGAGCATTGCATGGTAGCACTTGGAGCATGCGTAAAACGTGGCTCCCCAAGCATATGACGTCATTCGGTTCCCGCAAATCACGCTGATCGAAGTAACCGGCACCGTCCAAACACTTCACAAGTAACACTGACATAATTGAACGGCGAAATAGGTCGCTGGTCGACCTATCTTTCGTGTGAGCGACAAGATGAAAAATCTCAAAGTAGGTGTTGCGGTAAATACTGTTCGAAGGCGAGCCGTCATCGAGAACAGGTTCCTCCGGGCATTTTTCCGCATCAAATTCTTTAATTGCCGACCAAGTCGTTTTGGTCATGACTCGAAGAGCTAAGAAACCAAACTTCCCAATATCGCAAGCTGCGAGAAAATCTAAGTACTTGCATTCAAACTTATGATAAGCCCAAGCGAAATTTTCGCAAGACTCGCTACAGAATCCCACCCGTGCACACTGACGGCACGGCACAGGGGCTAGAACACGTTTCAAACAATGCAGGCAATGGGTTGGATAGTTCTCAGAGAGTAAGACAGACGCATAGGGCTTTTCAACAGCGACAACATCGCCAACTTGAACCTCGTCAACAGCCTTAATATGTCGACCCTTCTCGTTGTCATATGAGACATCAACTTTGGACGATAGGCAAGGGAACACGGAATTACTACTATTGGTTAAAACTGGAGTAGGGTACTTTGCAGCGTTTGAGATGAATTTAGAATTGTTATCAGTCTGCTTTAAGCTTTCCTTACTTCGTTTAATCCAGGAATCCAAAGTTCGTCGGAAAGTATTGCTTTTATCCAAAGATAAATTGGATAGGACCAGAACGTTTTTTGCTTTGTTAAAACTATCTAATGCTTGAGACTTGAAGTGCAAAAAGAAATTGCATTTGCCTTGTCGTTCGTATGCTTTATACTTCAAGTTGTCTGGGTAGCCATAGCTTAAAGCTAATTCAATATCATGCAGGCACTCTTCATATTTTTTCATGTGAATTAAAACAGCAGACCTATTTGCAACGGCCATTGAAAACTCTGGTTCGTCAGCCGTCATTGGTGCATATTTCACGCTTTCATTGTACAGAGCTAAAGCTTGTGTAAATTTCTTGCTCTGAAACTCTTGGTTACCTTCAGTTCGTGCCAACCTAGATTTTGCTGCAGACTTTTCTAAAAACATCTCTTTTACTTTCAACGTCTCTTGAACACAATCAAGTTTCCACGTAAACAAAAGACGTTCATGATTTGATTGCAGCTTGGAGAAATCTTCGGAAATGTGTACAAGGTTGCCACCCTCCTTCAACTTTCTGTAAATGAGCTCGTACAACTTGTCCATGATGTGCACTGGTCTAGTATTGAATATTTCAAAGTTAACATGTTCACCAATACCTTTAACCCGTTTTCCACTAGGTGGAATTTTCCTTGCGGAAAATAAATCTAGCACCACTACTGGTTCACTTTGCGGCGAAATATATTGCTAGCCAATCACTTTCGTAGGTTTATTTTCCAAATGGAAAATTCCACATTGTGTAAAGCAGGTTTAATTCATAATTAATATCAATAATTAATATCATAATTCATAATTAATATCAATACTAAAATGATAAAGCAGAATGATACTGTGCAATCCACTGCAATAGATTAAACAATATTTACAAAGCTTGACCTATTTTAGCTACACAACATCAAACAAAGCTGTAAAAATCACAATATACCTTTAAATAGGTTGGAATTATCAATTAATCAGACAGCAATCTTCATGTAAACACGTCAAGACTCATCTGTTGTCGGAATTGATATTTTCTCTTATGTTTGAGCTCTCTTGATGGAAGAAATTGTACTCTTTAACATAAGAACCCAAAAACTACACAGATCAGACACAGGAAAAACATGATTCAAGAAAATGTAAGATAATTCATCCATTTCCTTCCCTCTTTCATAAATACGCTCTTCACTAAAGTTCCACAAACGAAACCTGAAAACTCAGGCTGTCTCGATGAGGTCTGTGCACAGGCACGGGCCATTAGTGGCCATTAGCCATTAGGCCATTACCACTGAGCTATATAATACCTGGAGAGCGTGCTCGGCAACCTGAAGTGAAGCCGAAAACATGGCGGATGCCGACGCA